>JASCZW010009880.1:0-39901 GCA_034211315.2 Aedes japonicus
AATTAATTTAAAGAATCAGCCAGTTGAAAAGTGTAAAAAAGTAAAGGACCTAGGGATTATTTTTGATTCCAAACTTACATTCATTGAACATTGCAATACTATCATCAACAGAGCAAATTATATGCTTGGATTTATATAACGTTTTTGTTACAATTTTCAGGACCCGCACACAATAAACACATTGTACATTGCATATGTAAGGTCAATACTGGAATACTATTGTAGCTTAGTTTGGTCACCCTTCTCCAGTCATACAAGAAGAACGAATAGAATCGGCACAGAAGCAGTTTCTACCATTTGCCCTCCGTAAATTAGGTTGGACAAGGTTACCTCTTCCATCTTATGAAGCACGCTGTATGCTAATCAGCATCCGATCATTAAAAGAGCGCGCGCATTTGCATCAGTTTCATTCGTAAATGATATTGTTGCAGCAACGCGTTGACTCAGCAGTAGAACTTTTATAAAAACTTAATTTTTACATTCCGTTCCGGCAATTAGGAAATAGAAATATATTTACTACAAGCCATCATCGCACAAATTACGCCAAATTTGGACTTCTTAATCAGATAATGCCAACGTACAATAAACACGGAGAAGGGCTGCAAAATGGTGAGTCGACAACTGTGATGGAACGTGCGTCCCCGCAACATAGCTCTGGTCCTCACAAGTTCCTACTCTATGCTTCCACGGGTCAACAGATGACAAAGACCGCCAGCTAAGGGTTGCGTACTTAGCTGGTAGTTCAGCCTGGGCACTGTTGTCCTTCTGACTTCAGCTAGATTGAGGAGGTGCGTGCCGAGCGTCTGTCCACCAAGGAGGTGCGGCTCAAACAGCGGCTGAGTAAGAAACGCTGTATCTCGTCAGCTATACCTTAGGAGGCAGTCCCACCAACGCAATGTAGCCAGCGCGGTAAGATAGCATGCTGAAGTCTTACCCTTCCAACGAAAAATGTAAGTATTCTTTATCTTCTTTATTTCTTTATACGGTTTATAATTTTGGATCATCCATGGAATTAGAAGACATGCAGATAGTACACATGTTATTCTCATTTTATATTATAACATCCCTTCAAAATATTTTTATGGTATTTTCAGCTTCGCATTTATCCATCATCGTAAGTTTTAGTCCACCTACCCCCATGGAGCGAGGTAAGGCGCTATAACCTTGGCAATTATTGCCACGCTTTTGGTTCAATTGCCAAAAGTTCCACCCACAGGCAAAGGAGCATAAACTAATCTTTCTAGCATCTATGCTCCCAACGATAAGGTACAAATTATCACACTGTATAACTCAACATGGAAGCGTTTGGTACGGGAGGTCTACGGTTTTATTCATTCCCTTGATTCAGAGTAGTAGAGCGATTTTAGATCTTTCTGGAATCGCTCTATTTCTTGGAATCCTCTCTGCGGCACATACTACGCAGTTGGCCTGGCCGATGACAAGAAAAATGATGTATTCAAGAAACCATCATTTTCCAGGATGCTTTCAAGAATTGGCTGCGTTAGTGTGAGATTAGATTAGATTAGATTCGATATTTATGTCTTGAATATAAAGTGATAGTAACAAAAGCGTCAAAATTATTTATCTGATTTTTTTTTCAAAATCTGTTCTATTTAACAGTATAAATTAAAAGCTCTTTATTCAATACCTTAGGACAACTTAATGGTTGTAGTTTTATTTAATATTTGCTTGCTTTCTAATTTATTGTGTAAGGACGCAAGGGAGGTTGGGAGGATTGTTACCATCACTTTAAATTTCAATTTACGAGGATTTTAATAATGCAACAAGAGGTAGGTTGGGTTTTGGTAAGTGATCTTGTTGGAAGTGCATTGACTTACTGTAGCTGCTTTTTACATATTCAAGTAATTTAATTTTTATAGTGTAAAATTTCATGTGGATGGATGATGCAGTGGAAGATGCGTTGGAAAGTAGTATTTCTTGATTTTATGATGCAACATAGAGACTGATATGCTTTTATGGTAAGTTATTTGAATTGTAATTTTTTTTGTGAGTTTTTTCCTCATTTTATTGCACACAACTATTTTATAAGGAACAGTAGAAATTTGCAATATCCCAGTACATTTACTAGTGCAAATAAAAACAAAAATAAATGTGTTAATTGAATCTAAAGTTCAGTATAGCCGTGAAATTTCCTTTTTGTCTTAACTTTGTTTTTATAAATCATTTATGCTAAAAATTTCCACTGTTCCTTTAACAACTATATAACGGGGATTCCCTAGAGGGGTAGCCTAAGGCAGTCGAAGGATTTGTTGACTGGACAAGGGTTCGTGGAGTCGCCAGTCCCTTGTCATGCGAAGATACGCGGCCTTCTGGCCGTAGTCTTCCGAAGGTCCTCACTGAGATCGGCTGACCCTGCTACAAGAAGCCATCACGTAGGCTATTCTCTCAGAACAACCTGCTGAGAATAGTCCTGCAGCCATAGGTAATCCTTGCACTGATGGTGGGTTCTTATTACACATCATCACATCATCATATGGTGTATTCCCATACAGCGTTGAAGCACGAGGAAGCAGATGGTTCATCAAAACCTGCTCGATGCAACATTCAGTGTTGATTTTTACGTTAGGTTCTCTGAAAAGAAAAAAGAAATTACCCCATACCATGATTTCGATACATACTGATAGCGTTCTACAGCTAGTTTATCTGTTGGAATATTGGCAAGACTTTTGCCATACATACGATCATCATTTTTTTGATTGTGACTGTCCTGAAGGAGGAAGAGCTTTTCTTCCGCAAATTAAATCTCGTAGTCACCGTGCCGAACCAAAAGATTTCTGCTTCTTTGGACCCTGGCTTGCTTTTGGCGCTCAATCAACCCGTGAACCTGTTGTTTCTTGTACCGCTTGCATTCCAAATCATGTCTGAGGAGCCTGTTCATTGAAGCAGGGGACATTTGAAATTGTTTGCTCAATTTACGGCCAGATATGGCCGGATTACGTCTTATTCACTCCCTCACACATTTGATCTTTTCATCGTTCTGGTAGTTTGTCTGGCACCTCCTGTGTGTTGAACATGGACAATTCCAATTTCCTTGAACCGTTTCAAGGTACGGGAATCAAAACGCTTACTGACTCCTAACTGCCTAATGCTATTGAATATCTGACAAGATCTAAGCTTTTGCAAATGTAATTTTTTTATTAGGCCCGTATAGCCTCCATGGTAGCTGATAAATATAAACAAACGGAATCGCTTATTTATTTTCAGCGATCTGTCAAAAGAATACACTCAAAACGGGTGTAATCAATTCCGCTTTTTTAATTACCCAGCTGAAATAAACCAAAACTGAAAAAAGGTGACACAATTTTTGAGACACACTGTATTGTTCACTTATCAGAGGGTGAGACTCGTTGTTGTTGATATAATTCGTCCAAATTCGTCAGCACTCAAGCATAACTCAAAATAACTTTCTTTTTCAAACTACCATCACACTTTATGAGAGGCCTCAACAGCATCCTACCCGTTCGTCTAAACTGGCTTTCAAGCGTTATCAGTACTTTTTCTTCAAAATGTAAAACCACCATCTGAAAAGTGTGAGTGGCTTCAATGGCATCCTGGTTACGGTGCAGAGTGCCTCAGTGTTTAAATAAAATGTTTTCATCTGGAACCATCTACTTTGATATTATTAACCATTTCATTCTCTTATAGTTAAGCCAGCCCTCCAAAGTCGGTACCTTTAACCGGATATCTGAAAAATCAAAAGCAACCTTATAAATACACGTATTAAATAGTGATTTTCCAACTTTTACGAAACTTCATTATTCAAAATTCATAAAAAAACATGACTTAGTTTGATCTTGCATTGATTCCAACACGAAGTACCCTAATACCAGCTCGAGCACATACCAACGACGAGTCCTCGCGCGAGGTTCGTCATTATTTATTGAGCACACACCAAACTCAACCTCCCTCTTTTCAGTTTTCAGGCACAATTACCCGCGTGCCATACGCAAGATAACCTCAAGCCTCCTGCAGAACACCCGAAGCAGCGACGGAAAGGAAAATCTGCGCCAACAGCCAAGATGGGTCCGAGAATGGCATGCGGCGGCGACGGCAGAGGACCATTGCAGCACTTTGACTGGCGCGGCGTTATGCGCGTGCTTAAATCGTGAGGTTACGGGGTCAAGTATAGTGGACTCTTCCCCCCTCCCTCACTTACCTTGCTCGAAAGCTGTTCAACTGCAACTTTGGAGGTGTATCGCACGCGCGTACTTATTCCCTAACTCGGCGATTGCGCACAGGACGATTGGTCAGTTTTACAACGACCAGAGCCAGCAGGATTACCATGCGGCCGTCTGGCATCATCATCGTCGTCGTCGTCGTCGTCGTCATCGTCAGGGATTTAAGATCAAGTCAAGAATAACCAAACAACCATGAACAGAGGCTTACACCATCGACGGCGCAAGAGACAATCATAAAAGAAGGTCTCGGGCCCCGAAGCAATGCGACCGTGATGACTGATGTTGAGTGTTCTCGTGCGACTCCTCTTTCTAGACGGCGGATGAGGTCGGGGCACCATCAATCCTCCGATTCGGCTGTGATCTGGCCTGGTTTTAGTACGTGAGTGGCGTGGTTTTCGATTGGCGCGAGCCAAGATTTTTTCGTTCCTGCTTCTTCGCAAGTTAGCTTCGGGTTGGATATAGTTCAGCCACCAAGACAAGTACCCTATCCGACGAGATGTTCGCGCGATGTCAATCACAGTCGATAAATTATGTTGCCAATTATACCAGCGCTAACCGAAGCCAGAACGTTTGTCGGTAGTTATGGGTTGGTTGGTTTTCTAGCCTCATGCGAGCCGTCAACTGAAGTCTAGGACACGATAATGGACGGCAGCTAAGAAATGCGCGATTTGCAGTCCCTGACAGAGCAACATAAATTATCTTGGCGCTCGAATTGATAGCAGTCGCGCTTGCTGATGGTATCGAACGATGCTCGAGATATTTTGCTGGTGATGCGGAAAGAGTTCGAAACACTTTTAGTTTTTGTTAGGTGTCGTAAACCATAATGAATTCTCATTCACCGGATTTTTAATGGTTCAGAAAACATGCAATTTTTAATTACAAACGATGTTCAACTCGCATTCGTCGATATCTGTTCAAATTTGAGCCTAACAGGAAAGCATTGCGTTCTGAAAAATTCAAATTACTCTTGTTTACATGTCAGAGCAACAGTATTTGAACGCACTTTTCAACATGGTTCCACTTCATTTTAAAAGATCTTCGCAGGTCATTGTGTCGGCGCTCAACAATCACAAACGAACCCGCCACCTCCGACTTGCTAACATCGTACTGTACCTTAACCGACTAGGCTACCATTATTCATCCAAAATTTGCAAAGGCAATATGGAAATGTTATTTTGCAGAAAATAAACATGCAGAGTGGTGGACCACTGGTGGTGATGGTGGTTGGGGAACAATCTGTGGTAAGGCTTTATTTGATCCAGAACCCGATTTCCGAAACAACATTTCGAATGGTGCTCATCAATATCGACCCCGTATAGGCAGGTGGGCAGATAGGAATCAGGAGATAAAGAGAACCTAGGACGACATATGTGCAGTTTTGAGATTCACGGTTGTATGAACGCTCGCATTTGCCCGGCGGCAGTGTGGCAGATCGCGAACAACATTTTTACACATCGTTCGTTCGCTAACAACTGCGCGTTCCCTTGACCATTGCTTCTGCCATCGTCCCCTGACCGAACTGCCCAATAACTGATAATCAAGGGAAGGGAAGGAGAAAAATTTCGGGCAACTAAAAAATATGGATCAGATGCTTGCTGCGGTAAAACAGGGTTTCTGTTTAGAAAATCACAGATCGGATTCTCGACTCTTCACTCAGTTTCGCAAATTATTTACAAAATTATAACTTAGAATTACTACATTATCCAAAGTGTTTTCCATATCACAAATCCAAATAGCACAAACACTTAGATATCATGTTTCATTGTAGAAATTTCACAGTAACCAAAAACATAGCAGGGTTTATTTCCTTATCGTGAGATGCTTATTCATTAACCGTTGTGTGACCGAAAAACAAAACACCCGTCGATGGCCGGATGGGTACCCGGGTACCCACGAAACTGAAATGCTTATATCACTGGTCATTTTAGGCCGATTTGAACAATTCTGGGCTCCATCGAATCGAAATTTTCTTTTCTATCGAGCTGTTATCGGAATGGATCGATCTGGTCATTCTGGTTTCCGGGAAACCCGGATTTTCAAGGACATGTCTTTATACGATAATATTGATCGTGGATTTCGGTAAATAATCAGCAATATGGGTATCAAACTTCTTCAAATTTCATCATCAGGTTGGATTTTACTATCTTCGGTCCATCAGACGTATGAACATCCTAGTGGCCATTCCGGAACTGGTTCACCGCGGGGCCATAGGTGGTCATAAACATTTTTCCATGGAAACCCAACATAATGGGCATCAATCTTCTTGAAATTTCATCAGCAGGATGAATTTCTATATATTGGGTCCATCAGACGTGTAATTATTCTAGTGGCCATTCCGTGACAGGTTCCCCGCGGGCCATGGGTGGTCATAATCATTTTATCATGGAACCCCAACAATATGTCAAATGGATGTCAAACTTTTTGAAATTTCATCAGCAGGTTGAATTTTATTATTATGTGTCCATCAGATATGCTATCATGCTATATAAATGTTTATGTATATATACACACATACATACATACATACATATATTTCAACGCAATATGCTTACGGAATTTCTTATCCAAAATGAAAACATCTGATGGGAGACGATACGAAGGACACTACAAGGACGACGACAACGTTGCCATTTTTTCATGTTTTCTCCACATCCCAGCTTCCAACCGCGGTGCATGCACGTGATTGCGAGTGTGCCAAACGTAGCGAGTATATATTTATTCTCTATCCATCGTACCGCTTGTGTATATATGCTGCGTCGTTCCGTTCCCTTTCATTCTACTTTCAATCTTCGGGGTGTTAAGAAGTTCCAGTGGTGTGATTGCATAAATAGGATTGTACTGAATTTCTTCAAAAAACAACTGTGATGGACAAACCAGGACCCAGCCGGCTCCTGCCTGACCTCGGATGAAATCCGATCCATTCTGAGTGGCCTGACAGTGAGGAGGAAGATTTACCCGAAGCCTTGGTATCCATCCGATGCCAACTTCATACAGATGAAAATCATGCAATCTTCAGTGGTCAAGACAATGACAAAGACGACGGCGATGCTTCCGATGCTGAGAATGTGTTTGAATTTATCTCCGACGGTGAGGAAGAGTACGATTCTGACGATTACGGTGGAGAAGAAGAAGCAACCTTTGATCTGTCGACGAAGGATGGCACACAGTGGAGCTCCACGCCGCTGCCGACCTCCCGTACGAGAAAACGGAACATTCTTCGGCAGAAAGGGGTGCCGCAAATTTCTCCAACTTGCTCACAGCTAAGGAAATTTTCCAGAGTATCATCAGCCCAGAAATGTGAGAAATTATTTTGGCCGAAACAAACAAGAAAGCGGCTCAAGTGTTGGGGAAAATGGAAAACACGTCCCGTTTTCCGCAGATGAATTGAATGCGTTCTTCGGATTACTCCTTTTGCTGGCGTACACCGTTCCAACAAGGAGCACGCGGACGAACTATGGAAGCCTTCTTCGCTTCATCCGATTTGACGACGGAACTACTCGTGACGAACGATTGAAGGCTGACAAATCAACAGCAATCAGGAAGTTGTGGGATATGCTGAACCATAATTTGAAGATCGGTTTCTCTCCATTTGAAACGGTTACTGTCGACGAACAGCTCTTCGGATACCGCGGAAGGACAAAGTTTACGCAATACATGCCAGCGAAACCCGAAAAATATGGTATAAAATTTTTTTGGGTTTGTGATGCTAAGACTTCTTACCCGTTGAAAGGAATGATTTACACCGGAAAGCAAACAGATGGACAGAGACAAACAAACGTTGGAGAGAGGACAGTTATGGATCTGGTGGCTCTTATAAAAATTCCGGCTGAACTGTAACCATGGATAATTTTTTTACAGGTATGTAACTGTACTGAAAAATCTTTTTTCAATTCTTTCTCTTAATTTCGATTTTAAACTACTTATTTCGGTTACATAATGATCTATACTTTTATTATTTTATTATTTCATTCAGGATACAGCTTAGCCAAAATGCTCAACAGTTGGAATCTGACGATGGTTGGGATAGTGAGGAAGAACAAGAGATTTCTCCCATCCAACATGCAGCCACATAAAAGTCGAAAGCAATAAACAACCGAGTTTGCATTCAACAGAGAAGCTACGCTATGCTCATATGTGCCAAAGAAAAACAAGGCTGTTGTTATGATTTCTACTATGCAAACTAAGGCTGAAGTTGAAGAATCTATTACTGCAAAACCAGAAATCATCAAGTTTTACAACGCGACAAAAGGAGGAGTGGACAACATGGACAAACTTTTGAGCGAATACTCCGTTCAGCGCAGAACGAAGCGATGGCCTTTGGCATTGTTTTATAACATGTTGAACATAAGTGCCTTGGCTGCCTACATAATTTACCACGAGCACAACAATACAGCTACTTCGACAAATCGGCGCAGAAAGTTTCTGCAGGAATTATCGTTGCATTTATGTATGCCGCTGATCGAACGACGGGTGGAGAATCCAAATGTAATGGGCAACCCTTCCACGCGAATGGCCATTGAGCTGGTTCTTGGAAAGGAACCTTCACCTAGAAAGGAAAACGCCAATCCAGAGCGTGACTTAACACGACGACTTCCCCAAGTAGGTATCTGTCATTTATGTAAAACTGAGGGCAATCAACGTAGGAAGACAAGAAAACATGTAAGTGCTGCCTGAAACCAGTTTGCAAACACCATTGCAAAGACGTGTGCAACGATTGTTGAAACTGTTCTATGCTTCGAGTTTGAAGCTGATTCTTTTTTTTTCTTTTTTGGTTATTTTGAAGAATAAGCGTTTTTTTGTTAGAAGATTTTGTTTATTGAAATGTTGTTGTTTTTTAATTTTATCAAATACACCAAAAAATCACTCTAAACCTGATGGTTTCGTGATGATCAAAAACCTCCTCTTGAAGCCATTCCAACATAAAAAAATATATACTCTAATTATTCAAATATTTCATATTTTCTCCGTTGAAAAAATCTAAGTGTGTTTCTTTCCATAGAAAAGTTTTAAATACCTGCGAAGTTTACACGTCTGGTGGAGCTAAAACGAATATTTTCAATGAAGCACTTTCAAAAAGTGTGAGAATAACAATAAGAGAATCATGGCCACTGAGGGTTCCACGATACAACTGTTCCGAATAGGCCACTGCGCGTTCAACTCGTTCACCTCCCAAATATATGAGAAACTCACTACTGCGACAATTTCCAGAAGTTTGATACCCATATTGCTGGGATTTCATTGAAAAATGGTTCCATGGCCGACGGGGAACCAGTTCCGGAATGACCACTAGCATGATTACACGTCTGATGGACACAAGGTAAATTCAACTTGCTGATGAAATTTCAAGAAGTTTGATACCCATATTGTTGGGGTTCCATGAAAAATTGTTTATGACCACCCATGGCCCCGCGGGGAACCTGTTCCGGAATGGCCACTAGGATGTTCACACGTCTGATGGACCGAAAATAGTAAAATCCAACCTGCTGATGAAATTTCATGAAGTCTGATACCAACATTGCTGATTATTTACCGAATTCCACGATCAGTTCATCAAATCAAAACATGTCCATGGAAATCCGGATTTTCCGGAAATCAGAATGACCGAATCGATCCATTCCGATAACAGCTTGATAGAAGAATAAATTTTGAATCAATTAATTCCAAAATTGTTCAAATCGGCCTAAAATCACCTAAGATATAAGCATTTCAGTTTCGTGGGTACCCGGGCACCCATCCGGCCATCTACGTAGTTAAAAAAGTAAGAGCCCCTCATTTCATCCTGCTTGCTGAAAAATTCCGGAAAATTGTGCAATCGATTTTGACCGTCATTTCTTGGATCTAACCGAGTTTAAATCTTGTACAATGAAAAACCATTTAAATATCGTGAATTGAAATCCGAAAAGGTACCCGGGTACCCATTCGGCCACACAACGGTTTTAATCACCGTCTCGAATGTCCCTTAAGAAAACAATCCCACAGACTGTATTATAAAGTCCTAATCCTACTTCTAAAGACAGTTTTTGAAACATTCAAATAGCACACATTACTTACACTATTAAATTCAGGGTAACATCTATCAAACGGGGTATTATACCCATAGGAGGTTCTAGGGCGTTTAAAAGGCAGTGAGCCACGCTCGCCTAGCTATCGGGAAGGTACAAAAAACAAGACACTACCCAATAACAATGCACAGTGGTCCAGAATGCGAATTTAGCTGGAAAGATATCTTTTCAGCCTAAGTTTGAAGTTTTGGAGCAAAATTGTCTTCCACAAAGTTGTTTCTAGTAGCAAGGCGCTTCTTTTGGTGTGAATGAAAACTAGGGTGGTCCTTATTTTTAGAGAAATCGAAAATCTAACTTTTTTATTTGGGTCATTCCATATCAAGTGACCGGAGAAATGCATCGACCCTCTTCGATTCGAACCAAAACTGACTGATATACTTGTTCTAGGCTATTAATCAAAATTCCAAAGTTTATACCAATCGGTGCACCCCTCGGCCCATGGGCTGCCCCCATTTTTTTTTTTAGATTTTTGAAAAGTTTATATTTTGTTTATTGAATATCTCAATGAATAAAAGAGCTACAAACAATGTAAGATACTTTTCTTGAAGAAAATTAAATTTGCTACCAAATGAATGTGTTTCATATTTTTTACAGTGTTGCCAAAATTTGTATTTTTGTGGTTGAAATATTAAATTGCGTTTTTCTCAAAATTCCCCACTTTTTTCAATTTGTATGGCTCCAATGTGTTCAACAGACTTTTTACATAAGAAACACTTATCGAGAAGAACAAATTTGCTCCGTCATGGAGATATTGATTTTTAAAGATTTCATGTTTTCAAAATTTGTTTATTCAACCACTCTGATATAATCTGTTATACTTCATCAAGGCAGATCTAACAGAAAAGCACCGATTAAATTTTCAAATAATAGCAGTTTTTTCTTGGCCTACATGATACAAGTTTGTTTATAAATATAGTGTAAGATCAAAATAAACTCTGTTTAGTTGTTCAGTCGTTTGCGATAACATTAAGTACAGAAAATTCAAATCAAGTAACTAATCGTTTGCATTTCAATCTACAGAAGAATTTCGGTTCTCTGAGAAGTTAGTGCGAACCATAAAAAGTGCGTTAAAGAGAAAGGAATTATCTGTTCCTCTTACCCCAAGAAAGGCCATCGTGTTTCGGAAGACATAGTGCAGAAAGTAAAAGCGTTTTACCGTGAGGCAGACGTGAGTAAAGAGCTGGCTGGTAAGAAAGGGTTGTAAAAGTGTTCGGGAGGGAACATCTCGTATCCTCAAGCAAAAGCGATTAGTGCTGGCGAACCTTCGCGAAACATACCGATTCTTCAAAGAAAAGTTTCCTGATATCAACATCGGATTTTCGAAGTTTGCTGAGATGCGCCCACCAGAGTGTGTTCTAGCAGCAGCTTTTTTTTCGATTGAGGAAATATCGTGCAAACAATGGACGCAACAAGAAAGGTGCAGCTGCTAGACAGTAGTTTGTGATGCTGATACATTCATTGGAACATTTCTCGAAGAAGCCGCAGTTGTTAGAAGAAGCATGACTATATTGCAGCGAAACAGGCAGAATTCTACCAGTTCACTCGGGACAACTTGACCGAAGGAGAAGTTCTGACTAAGCGGACAAACATTTATCACTTCTCTGACGGTTCACAGCACAAAAACAGGCTTAACATTTTGAGTTTGCTGTACCAACGAGAAGACTTTGGCTTTTGTTGCAACTGCATACGGTAAAGGTCCAAGCGATGGATTAGGTGGAACTCTTAAACGACTGACGATGAGAGCTAGTCTTCAAGAAACTACAACCTATGTAGAAACTCCAAAAAAGTTGTATGGGCACGCTGTTATTACAACTTGAATGTGAAGTTTACCACATCACGGCAGTGCAAGAAACAAAAAGAACAGTTGGCAGTCAGATTTGCTAATGCTCAACCCATTCATGGAATCCGCGGAATGCATTCGGCAGCTCCAACAGGCGATACCACTGTTCTTATTATTTTGAAAAACCTTAAAAATTCAACACTTACTGCAAAGGCAAAACGCAGCATGAAATAAGTTTTGATATTTATTTTATTTTAAGTGGATATTGTTGATTATATGTGAAATATAAAATTGCACTTTTATTTGAAACTAGCTGACCTGGCAAACCTCGTACCGTAAGTTCGTACATTTTTTTAACCCGATGCAGCCAAAGAAGAAGAGATTAAAAAAATAAGAAATCTGTAGACCAGTTCTTGAGTAAAATCGTGACATACCGTTCCATTTGTTTTAAGAAAGATAGATAGATAGCTTGATGATTCGATTGACAGAAAAATGAATCCAAGCATGAATATCTGTTTTGAAAAATAATCACAAATAAACCGTAAGATGGCAACACTGAAGATTTTTTTCTAATTGTCTGTTTTCACTGGTATGCGGCTGCGAAATCCGAATTGGAATCCGGCAATAAATAATTGCTAGCACAATCACCTTTTGTGTTTGTTATTAGACCCATTTTCAAAAAACACTTTGAATATATTTACACTATTTTTTTATTTTAATTCATTGAATATAAAACTTGATATGTTTAAAAGTTAATATCTCCATGACATAGCAAATTATTTTTTTCTGGATAAATGTTTCTTATGTAAAAAAGTCTGCTGAACATATCAGAGCCATAAAAATCGGACATTTTGAGAAAAACGCAATTTAATATTTCAACCACAAAAATAAAAATGTTGGCAACACTGTAAAAAATATGAAAAATATTCATTTGGTAGCAAATTTAATTTTCTTTAATAAAAAAATCTAACATTGTTTTTAGCTCTTTTATTCATTGAGATATTCAATAAACAAAATTTAACTTTTCGAAAATTTCAAAACAGTGGGGGCAGCCCATGGGCCGAGAGGCTCACCGATTGGTCTACAACTTTGGATTTTTGATTAATAGCCTAGAACAAGTATATCAGCCAATTTTGGTTCGAATCGAAGATGGTCGATGCATTTCTCCGGTCATTTGATATGGAATGACTTATTTACAATTTCAAGCAATTTGATGGTACCTTTTGTATGACTGAATTAAGGCAGTTTTTCAGTGCCCCGACAGAAAAAAAAGTTTTTTGCTGTTACTTTTTAATTTCAAATTTTAAAACAACGTTGTTTTCAGATGATTTTTATAAATTAAAAAGATAAAACTTTTGTCGTATATGTCTTGCCGATGTCTCCAACCGTTAGCGAGTAATTAACGATTTTCTTATAAAATTACGCCCTTTTCAAATGTGTTTGACTCAATCTGAAAAAAGAAATTACTTTTTCATTTGCCCCAACTAGAAAATCAAACATTTGAAAATGCTCTAATTCGGTCATCTCAAAAGGTACAGAAAAAGTTAAACCATCAAAAAAGTTGCTTAAAATTGTTTATTCTTCAATTTTTTTCAAAAAATGTATGCCTTTATTTCTGCTAATAAAAAAGTTAAATTTTTGAATTCTCTAAAAACAAGGACCACCCTAGTTTTCATTCACACCAAAAGAAGCGCCTTGTTATTAGAAACAACTTTGTGCAAGACAATTTTGCTCAAAAACTTCAACCTTAGGCTGAAAATGTATCTTTCCAGCTAAATTCGCATTCTGGACCACTGTGCAATAGACAGTCGAGATTTTTAACGTAGGACTACGTTTCTCTTTTCTTTACCGGGTGTCATTTCAAAATTTTGGAAAATGAGCGCGTTACGCAAAAGTGTAATGTTTTTGAACGCTAACAACTCTCGTTAGGTTGAACAGAATGATAGAATGAGGAATGAGTTTTTATCTTGACTAAGAAGGGGTCCTAACTTTCATCAGAACATGATTCTTGCCCGAGAAATACACATTTTGAGTTTTAGTTACGTGAACAATTCGCATGTTTGATTGAAATTTGTGTTTTTTGTGTATGAAAGTTCCCTTTTCCAGATGTAGGAGGGGTCTCACACCACCATAAAAAAATTTTCAGCCTTCCATTACCTCCACATGCCAATTTTGGTTCTGTTTGCTTGATTTTTTCTCGAGGTATGCTAAACAAATTGTTTCATTTAAAGACTATATTCGATGAAATTTGGACACACAAAATAGGTCACCAAAAATTTTCGTTGAGCCCGATTCTTTTCAAACATTCTGGAAATAAAATACTACTAAATGGTTAAGTTTTGACATCATTGGTTTCTTGAACCTCTTCTCCCAACCCAAATGCCCGCACCTTTGCCCTGACCCCTTTCATCAAATATTGGGCAATGATGGGGAATGACCGACTTGCTTACTTACTTTTAACCACACTTTCTTAGTTCAAGTTCATTTTCTATCAGTTTTGGAGTTTCAACGAGCTTTGCCTTCATGATTGCCCAAAATTTTTCAATTGGGCGAAGTTCCGGAGTGTTTGGAGGGTTGACGTCTTTTGGTACAAAAACTAAATTATTATCTGTGTACCAGTCTAAGACGGGCCGGGCATAGTGGCAAGATGCCAAATCAGGCCAAAACAGTGTCGGGCCATCGTGAGATCTCAAGAAGGGCAGAAGCCGTTTTTGGAGGCATTCGCCTTGTAGATTTGTCCGTTGACGGTCCCAGAGGTGATGAAGGGCTGACTCATTTTGCCACATCCGCAGATCGCTTGCCAAACAAGGAATTTTTTGGTGAATTTCGACAGTTTCTTCTTCAGTACACTCTCCGGAACGGCCAACTTAGAGGTGGCGACGTAGTGTTCCTGTCCTGGCATTTGTTTGGTTGCGGCTTTAATGTAGGTCTTGTGAGCCACTCCCTGTACAGTTTTCTTGCACGAGTTTTGGGCCACCGAGTTCTCGCTTCGGTTTGGTGCCTTCTTGACCTTGTACACATGTAATCCAGAACGTTTCATTGTTTTCTGCACAAAACAAACTGAAACTTTCGCCGCAACATCCCTGATCGAAATGTTGGGATAACGCTTAAATTGGATCAATACCATCGTGGCCTTCTCCGGATTGGGTGTGCCACGTTTTTTGCCACTACCATTTTTTCGCTTGGTTGTCTTACGGTCCTTGAACGTTTTGATCACATGAGATACGGTTGAATGTGCGATTCCGAGATGTTTTCCGATCCATCGATGAGAAGCGTTTGGGTTTTCGAAGTGAGTGCTCAAAATTTGTTGGCGCACTATTTCTTCATTCGAAACCATCACTGAAATCACTCGACCGATTTTCACGAAACTCATTACACAATTGACACAACACAATGAAATACATTCAATTAAAATTTCAATAATTTTTACCCACACGCTAAAAAGTTACGAAAAATTGCGTGTGTCCAAATTTCATCGAATACAGTCTTTAATTACACAGCTTGATAGAAACATGGAATTCCTTGCGTTATCTAATGCACATAAAGAGAATGCTAGATTTGGCAGAAATTAATAGGACCTTTCGTGTAAATTTTAGCCAGATATTGCTGGAATACAACAGACCATGTATGGAATATTACAAACAACTATGTTGTTTGCGCTTGCTTCTGCTTGCAATTGAAAGAGGGGAAATTTTACGCGTTTGTCAAAATTCATTATGTTTTGACTTCGAGAGGTGTGAAATAATATCGCATGAATCGGAAATTGATATACAATGCGAAATTTGTGTTTGGCTTAAGGTTTAAGGTGTCCGAATCATTGGGGATACAGATCTTAAATAAACTTTCTGAATAAGGGCATCTTTATCGGTGGTCCAAATCATGGTTTGAGTTTATTTTTTTAGACGAAATGCCAAAACTTCGCAGCACCGGTGTTGTAAATTTTGTTTTAGACCGGATCTATTTTACAGAATTTTTTTCTTCGTTTCTTGTTGCTGTTTTGTTTTCGATTATTCATTTTCATTTCTTTTATATTATTTCATCTATATAATAAAAATGAGTTGGGGTTTCCTTTGTCACGATTTAACTCGCGAGCGAAAAGACCGATCGGCGTGAAATTTTGTATGCAGAGATTTTTGGGGCCGAAGAAGGTTCTTACGATGGTTTGAGACCCCTCCCTTCACTGGAAAGGGGGGCTCCCATACAAATGAAACACAAATTTCTACACAACTCGAGAACTAATCAAGCAAAAGAAACCAAATTTAGCATGTGTGAGTTTTTGAAGGCAAAAAAGGTTTTTATGGTAGCTTGAGAACCCTCCCCGTCATGAAAGGGGGGGCTCCCATACAAATAAAACACAATATTCTGCATAACTCGGGAACTAATCAAGCAAAAGAAACCAAATTTAGCATGTGTGAGTTTTTGAAGGCAAAAAAGGTTTTTATGGTGGCTTGAGAACCCTCCCCGCCATAAAGGGGGTTCCCATACAAATAAAACACAATATTCTGCATAACTCGGGAACTAATCAAGCAAACGGAACGAAATTTAGCATGTGGTGGTTTTTAAAGACAAAAAATCTTTCTTTGTTGGTTTGAGACCCCTTCCCATCCTAAAAGGGGCGGGGCGGGGGGTTAATGGCTCCGATACAAATGAAATACACTATTCTGCATGACTCGAGAACTAATCAAGCAAATGGAACCAAATTTAGTATGTGGTGGTTTTTGAAGACACAAAATTGTTCTATGTTGATTTAAGACCCCTCCCCTTTCTGAAAGGGAGGGAACCTATTCAAATAAAACGCAAATCCTTGCATATCTCGAGAACTAATCAGAGAAATGGAACCAAATTTCACATGTGGAAGTTTTTGAAGGAGGAAATGTTTCTATGGTGATTTGAGACTCTTCCGTTATATGAGGAGGAAGGGGGAGGGGGTGCTGTCAAACAAATGGAACCCAAATTTCAGCATAACTCGAGAAATAATCAAGCAAATGGACCCAAATTTGGAATGAACGAGTTTTTAAGGCATGAAATATTTTTATGGTGGTTCAAAGCCCCTCCTCCCTCTAAAAGGGGCTCTCATACAAATGAAACAAATTTCAACCAAACATGAGAACTATACCTACTGCTTGCAAATCTGTATTCAGTGGTTTTGGGTCCAGGAAAGCATCTTATGATAGTTCGAGGCCCTCCCGCTTATAGAAAGGGTGGGATCCCATGCAAATGAAAAACAAATTCCTGCATAACTCGAGAACTAATCAAGCAAATGGAACCAAAATTGGTATGGGTGAGTTTTTGAAGGCAAGAAATGTTTTTGTGGTAATTTAAGACCTCTCCTCACTCGGAAAAGAGGGGCTACCATACATACGAAACACAAATTTAAACCAAACATGAGAACTATCCCTACCACTATGCAAATTTGTATGCAGGGGTTTTGGGTCCAGGAAAGGATCTTATTTTAGCTCGACACCCCTCCCGCCTTTAGAAAGGGGGCTCCCATGCAAATGAAAAACTATTTTCTGCATAACTCAAGAACTAATCAAACAAATGGAACCAAATATGGCATGTGGAGGTTTTGTAGGCAAGAAATGTTTCTACGGTGGTTTGAGACCCCAAGTAAAAGAAACCACATTTAGCATGTGTGAGGTTTTAAAGGCAAGAAAGGTTTCTATGATGGTTTCAGATTCCTCTGCGCCCTGAAAGGGGGGGGTTCTGTATAACTCGAGAACTAATCAAGCAAATTGAACCAAATCTGGCATGTGGAGGTTTTGTAGATGAATACTGTTTCAATGCTAATTTGAGACCCCTCCTTTTTGTGAAGGGGGGAGGACTCCCATACAAATGAAACACAAATTTATGCATAACTCGAGAACTAATCAAGAAAATGGAACCAAATTTGGAATATGGAGGTTTTTGAAGTAGAGAAATGTTTCTATGATGATTTGAGACCCCTCCGCCTTCTAAAAGTGGAGGGAGGGATCTCCCATATAAATGAAACACAAATTTGCATAACTCGAGAACTAATCCAGCAAATGGAACCAAATTTGGCATATGGAGGGTTTTGAAGGAGAACAATGTTTTTATCGTCATTGAGACTCTTCCGCCTTCTGAAAGGGGGGGGGGGGGCTTACAAACAAATGAAACACGAATTTCTGCATAACTCGAGAACTAATAAAGCAAATGGAATCAAATTTGGCATGTGGATTTTTTGAAGGAGAGACATATTCCTATGGCGGTTTAAGACCACTCTGCCCTCTGAATGAAGGGGTCCCATAGAAATGGAACGCAAATTTCTGCATAACTCGAGAACTAATAAAGCAAATGGAATCAGATTTGGCATGTGGATTTTTTTGAAGGTCAGACATATTTCTATGGTGGTTTGAGACCCCTTTGCCCTCTGAAAGGGGGCTCTCATACAAATGAAACGCAATTTTCTGCATAACTCGAGAACTATTCAAGTGAAATGAAACCACATTTGGCATCTGGGGGTTATTGGGAACAGGATTTTTATTTATATTAAAATGGATTTCTGTCTGACTGTCTGTTTGACCGATCGGAGTGAAAATATGTATGCAGGTATTTTTGGGGCTGGGGAAGGTTCTTATGATTGTTTGAGACCGCTTCCCCTTCCGGCTCGCATACAAATGAAACACAAATTTCTGCATAGCTTGAGAATTAATCAAGCAAATGGAATCAAAAATGGTATGCGGGGTTTTTGAATGCAAGAAATGTTTCTATGGTGAATTCAAACACAAATTTCAACCAATCCTGAGAAGTTATCCAGGTAACTAAGCCACAAACTGTGTATTGTCTGCACCGACAACACCGACAAACCGACATGAATGACAATAGAAAATGTCTTAATATTTCTGTTCAAATAATTTAGTGACATCTATCTTCGTGTTCGCTGAGATCGTTTATTGAAGCCACGAACACGCTTGGGAACTTGATGAGATGGTTCATGTCTGAGCTATTCTGGGCACATGTATTTGATCTAGATCAAATGATTCTATGAGTTTTGACAGATGGGATCGCTGCACATTTGAATCGGTCGTTATGGATTCTTGATCAATAGTGAAGATTGAGTTTCATGTCGGTTTGTCGGTGCCGACAAACCGACATGAATGACAATAGAAAATGTCTTAATATTTCTGTTCAAATAATTTAGTGACATCTATCTTCGTGTTCGCTGAGATCGTTTATTGAAGCCACGAACACGCTTGGGAACTTGATGAGATGGTTCATGTCTGAGCTATTCTGGGCACATGTATTTGATCTAGATCAAATGATTCTATGAGTTTTGACAGATGGGATCGCTGCACATTTGAATCGGTCGTTATGGATTCTTGATCAATAGTGAAGATTGAGTTTCATGTCGGTTTGTCGGTGTTGTCTGGGTAACAAGAATGTTCTGATAGAAGTTTGAACTCCTTATTACTCAAAAAAAATAACTCATTAAAAAAAGCGTCAGTTCTATGTGATGTTCATTCATTTAGTGGCAGGCGTAGCAACGCTCGCACCGGGATCAGCTAGTCTTTAATCCACGGTCCAGTCTATTCACAGTTTAGCAATCTGTGACCTGCAATGAAACTACAAAACAAAATAAAAGGTAGGTAAAAAAAATTAAAAAAATAAATAAAAGGTAACACAAAACATAAATTAACTTATGAAACAAAAACTCCGACCTGATTATAATCACTCTGGGATTCTATTTCAGCTTGGGGTTAACAATAACTTACAGTGTTCGTTTTATGCAGTTTAATACTGCTCATAATAAAGCATCATAGCACAAAAAAATAATACGTAAGGAAAACCATATCAAAATTTCAGCAGAGAAAAATTAACTTTACCTGCAACACTTCAAAGTGGAGAGCGGTCCAAAATGTTGATGTCGTTACAGCTTTCTGAACATTCAAAAAATCCGTGCTAGATATACAAATCCTGTGACGCAAAAACTTCAAGAACAATCATTGACTTCCCTTCCTTTTCCTGGTACTGCCTCGTGGGTGCAAATGAGCAGTTTTTCCAAACCCAGGGGACCCCACCATACCAGGGAAGCCACGTGTTGCATTTTCGTCCATCAGTTTCTTCACCTCTTCCGGTGTTGGGGGACGCAGATACTGCGAGCCGTAAGTCTTCCGGACAGCTTTGCAAAAAATCCATAGGGTCAGTAGGCTGGATGCCTCCTCAATCCTCACGTTTCCGACGAGAGAATTACCTGAGAAACCGTCCACCAGCATCCGTAAGGCTGTAGTGCACTTTGTAACGGGCTCAGGCCGGCTTTTTCAGCTGCATCGCAACTTAGCTGCAAAAACTAGAGATGACGCTAGTTGTCTCATAATGTCCAGGAACATCTACCTTAGCATGCAGTACCGACGCAGAAAGTGCTTCTCGTCGAAGGTTGGCGTGTCGCAAAAGTAGTAGATTCTGATGACCGAAACGGAAATCTCGGTCGACGTTGGGATCTCTGCCAGGACGTGACCCTCTCCGTCTCGACTCTTGTTTAATATCGTTTAAATTAAATGCATGCATTCCACACTTAAGTTTTCCTCGTCCTCGTCGTCTGCCAACTGCCACTACTGGCAGTAACCATTAATTGGGCAAAAAGTTTGCGAACAATCTGCGATCTCTGGAAAAATAATTTCTGATCTCTGATGTTGAATGATTGACCGAATGACAGGTGTTCGAGAGTTTAGCAATAATATATACAACACCGATGCGGGAAACGCAAAGTTGGTCTGTTTTAGATGGTTCTGTTCTAAAGTTGTTCCAAAAATAGACCACTGCTGAAGATGCCCTAAAGAACGTTTTCATTAATTTTTCGCAACGAAAACTAGAGGAACTACTGAAAAAAGCCTATCCACTTGTTTCCAGTTGTACAGGGTATCTCACAATAGGTGTCACTAAAACAAAAAGGAATTACAGCAAAACAAATCAACCAAATCATAGCATTTATTTTTCATTTCAAAGATACATGTTTTAGAAATAAACTATATTGATTCAATTCGAATCTCTCACCCGTTTTTTTGATAACTTTGCGCAAACGCTTTGTAAACCCATCGCAGCTCGCACGCACGATTTTCTGAGAAGTTTGGTCCAAAATATCAACCAAATGTTTCTTGAATCGATCTAACGTAAGCCCTTTCGTATGTTGAAGCATATATTCTTCGCTTGTGATGACATCGGGCAAATTTTCCGCTCATCACGCTTGTGTCTTCTTTGCCTTATGAGCTGGAGCGGAGTCCTGTTGGAAGCAATATGGTGTATTTCCATACAGCGTTAAAGCATGGTTAAAGCAGATGGTTCTTCAAAACCTGCTCGATGTAAGGCTTGTTTGCGACAAAATCTGGGCAGATTAATTTTGGAATAAAACAAATTTGCCGTTAGCTCAATCCAAGATTTTTTTTTTATTCATTTTATTGCGCATTATTAGTCATCTTAAATCTAATTACAGTTACCAAAGCTGCATGCAGAAACTATGAACTTTTGAGTTTACTACAGCCATTAGGGTCTGTGCATATTTCTATGCAACCGATCCAGCTGCTTTTGTCCAAGATTTTTGAAATTTTTCGATAATTGTTGTTTTTATTGAGAGATTTCTCTCTTCACGAGTGCCCAATACCGATTGATTGGTCACAACTCATGGCAGTTTGGTAGATTTGCCTCTTTCGGTCGAACATGGACTCCATTCGCTTTATACCATTCCAAAACATCTCGTAGTGACAAGATGCCAATTCAGGCCAGAATAGCGAGGGAGCGTCATGGCTGCGTAGGAATGGCTACAATCGCTTCTTTAGGCATTCTTCACGGTATATTTCCTTGTTTACCGTTCCGTCAGTGATGAAGCTTTGGATTGCTCGACCACAGCTGCATATTGCCTGCCAAACCAAATTTTTTTTGGGGATACTTGGCCTTTTTCTTCGTCATGAAATGCTCCTCTACGTCATTTCGTTGCATGGCAGTATAATAAGATATTCCAGGAAGCATTATAATGCAAGAAAACTTCGTCAAATATTTACGCGATACAACTTGCGAGTCTTGGTTTTAGCCGTATTCTGATTCATTCTGATTTCATTATTATTCGGTACAGTTTTCACCTTAAATGGCTTCATAGCGTGCCGGTGCTCGGAAGTATGCACGTAAGTTGGGGACATTTTTAGTTTTTAAGCCACAGTACATACCGAAAGATCTGGTCTCTGCGCTATGGTACGAATGGACAAATTTCGCGACGAAAATCGATAACTCGAAAATCATTAACATAAGACAGATGGTGTCTTAGGAAGATTTAATTTAAAAAATAAGATCTATCTTTTGGTTTGGGTGGTGACTAGGGTGGTCCGTTTATGTTCATATAAAAAAAAATCACTTTTTATTCATATGATTTAAATGATTTTTTGCTTCTACAGATTTGTAGATATTTTAATTTAATGAAATTTTGCTGAAAAAATTCAACTTCTATCTCATCTTCTTATTGTTTTATAACAGTTTTTCTAACTTTCCTTAGCGTGGGACTTAAAAAAACAGTTTTTTTGCTGCAACTTTTTTATTTCTATTTGAATTTGAAAACTCTGTAAAGATGACTTTTAGAGTATAAAATGATGCACATTTTGAAGATACAAGTTATTGTATTTAAAAAGTGATAGGGGTTGAAGCGTAAAAAAATACGTTTTTGCAAGATATGTTATTTCCTAATTTGCAAATATTGGCAACCACAGAGTACGTGAACTGAATGTACAAACTTTCATCTACAAGAATTATGCAAAAGTGTTTGTCCACTATTGTCTCCTTTAGGAAAAAAAATCATTTTAAAATTGGTAGTTTAGCATGTTTTCTGCATAATTTTCGATCAGCAGCATCAACAATTATCATTAAAGACAGAAACAACGCGATTTTTTTGAATGAAAATGTTTATATTTTTATATTAATCTATCTCCGTTAATTTATTAACATTTACATCACAGACAAACAGGCATAACACATATCATCGTCACTAACACACCTGCGCCATCTGCTGAGAACTCTGTGATGGATGATAAAGCTGAAAAGATGGCGGTAGTGTGTTAGCGTTAAACGTAAGAAAATCGAGTATACGCGCTATCTGTGGTTATACTACAAACTAAGAAACATTTGAATTGACCGTTTAGGAGGTAATCCATGAAAGAAACTGGAAGTGTTATGTCTGTTTGTCTGTGTTGACATATTCTAAATAATTCCTTATATCTAAATATTGATATATTTACATTCAGCTATAATCATGTGTTTATTTGCATATGTTAAAATGCTAATGTTAATATATAAATGGTAATATGCATATGTTAATATGTATAAATGTAAATGTATTGCAATAAATATAAAGATGTAAATAGAAAAATGTTCATATAATGATGTAAATAAATGTAAGCAAACAAATTTCTGTATGTTAACACAGACAAACATACAAAACACTTGCAGTTTCTTCATCGATACCCAATAAACGGTCAATTCGAATTTTTCTTAGTTGGTAATATCGCCACAGGTAGTACGCTAAGCCGACTTTTTTACGTTTGACGTTAACACACTACTGCCTTTATCATCTATCACAGTGTGCTAAACAGATGGCGTTAGTTTTTTTTAAATGACGATGATTTGTAGTGCAAAAGGTTCGATGTGTTATGTCTGTTTGTCTGTGATGTAAATGTTAATAAATTAACGAAGATAGATTAATATAAAAATATAAACCTTTTTATAACAAAAAACTCGCTTTGTTACGGTCTTAGATGATAATTGTTGATGCTGCTGATCGAAATTTATGCAGAAAACATGCAAAACTACCAATTTCAAAATAAGTTTTTTTCCTAAAGGGGACAAAAAGGGTGTGATTTAGGAACGTTATGGACAGTGTTTGCAGAAAAACCAAACTTTTTGCAAGTTTTCTTACTGACAGATCCGGATTTTTATTGCGACCGCACACAATTGCATTTCGCACTTGCTCTTCTTTCGACGCCATCTTAGATCTTAAAGCTTGTAGTATCACCAAAAGTTGATTTTAAACAGACATACATTCATCGGTATTTCACGCGTTGATGAAGCATTTCCAGCGATATACGAATATAGGGGTGTCCAGATTTTGTCACGAACAAGCCTTAATATTCAGTGTTGATTTTTACGTTAGGTTCTATGAAAAGAAAAGGTAGTTTTCCTTTTCGTGAAACGGCGCCCTATACCATGGTTTTCGATACATTCTGGTAGCTTTCTACAGCTAGTTTATCTCCTAGAATATTGGCAAGACTTTTGCCATACACACGTTCATTTTGTTGATTATGACTGTCCTGAAGGAGGAAGGGAGGAAGAGCTTTTTATCCGAAAAAAAATCTCGCAGTCACCGTGCCGAACTAAAAGATTTCTGCTTCTTTGGATCCTGGCTCACTTTTGACGCTCCGTCAACCCGTGAACCTGTTGTTACTAGTACTGCTTGCATTCCAGATCTTGTCTGAGGAGCCTGTTAATTGAAGTAGGGGACATTTCATATTGTTTGCTCAATTACGTCTTATTCGCTCCCTCGCACATGGGTGATCTTTTTCTTCGTTCTGGCAGATCGTCTGGCACCTCCTTTGTATTGAATATGGACATTTCCAGTTCTTTTTAACCGTTTCAAGGTACGAAAAACTAAACGCTTACTCACTCCGAACTGCTGTAGGCTATTGAATATCTGAAACGGTCTAAGCTTTTGCAACTGTAATTTTAAAACTTGCTCCCGTATGGTGCAAGCTGTCAAAAGAATACAGTCAAATCGGATATAATCAATTCCACTGTTAAAACTGTGGGTAGCTGAACCAAGACCGAAAAAAGGTGCCACCTATTGTGAGACACACTGTAGAGACCAGCTAGCACTAGGAGATTGGTCATCGGTTAATTCTAGTAGGAACATGCTATAAGCGTGAGAATTTCATTTTAGTTCTTATTTTATCCTGCAGTTTTAGGCAAGGGAACAGACTGGCCTTCTGTCTGCTTTAAAAACCAAAAATTTCAAATTAGTTCCATTAAATACTTAAAGAGTTTATTCAATGGTAAGTGAATTCAAAATAGGGTATGTGTCCCTTAACTCAGCCTAATATGCAACAATCGATTGCATTTTTTATTACAACTCATAAGGTATTTGAGATAGAAACAAAATTTAACTAGCTGTACACTTGCAAAGATATGTTTAATATGCCGTCTGGTAATATATATCACATAAAATTACACAACTCATTTTATTAAGTCAGAAACTTTAGAGGGATATGGATTTAATGTCAGACTATGGGTACCAAATTGGGTCCCATTAGATAGATTTGTTATTAAATGTTGTCTATGTACGATTTGTTTTTTCTGATTTTCTGATACAAGGTGTTCCCAGTTGTATTCGCTTTATCCAACAAACAATTTCACAAATCAAACTATACTTAAACTGCTAAGAAACACTTAAGTGATTTTAACATATGATTTAGCGGCAATCAAAACATTATAATTCACTCTACACAGATTTTATTCCTTAAGTTTGTGTTGAGATGAGACATCTGAAAAACATTCAACCGAAACTCAGACATTTGTATTGTAAATATTACCAATAACAACATTTTTAATACTCTTTCCATACAACAGGCCATATTTGGGAACCTAGACAAAAATATGTTCCTAACTTTGGGTCTTTGGTTTTCATATTAAATCATTGTTATTTTTACTATGTGACCTGTTAGTTTAAAACGTGTGACTATTTTCTGTCCATCTTGGCTGCATTATTCGGTTTATAGGTTCAATTTCGGCAAATTTGGATCATACGAATGTTGTGTAGATAATCTGTTCAGCTTAACCAGTAAATTCATGGTGTCTAAAAAGTTAAGGAAATCGAAAATTACGCGGAAGTGAACAACTATAAATTGATTAATAATGTCTCAAATGCTTTGAAATAAATCGGTCATCCTGGTAGCAATATGATTTTGTAGATTATCGCTGAATTAATGACATATTTGGTACATAGGCCGAATCAAGGAGCTAGGCTAACATTACATCCCCTTACCCTATCTGAAAATAGTGACAAGGTCAATACTTTTTCTACTTCTGATAAATTTGTGCTCAAAAATTCAAGATATTGTAACTCAAGGGTCAGTTGCATTATTGAGCTACTCTTAATAACCGTGCTAATTTTCTGGACTGCTCTTACAACATTTTTCCACTCTTCAAATTGTCATAAAAAAAATCACAACTCCAAAGCAAGACCATTCTCAACCCAGTGTGCCATGTGTGACAATGATTGCCACTCGTTACATCAAACACCTCGAGTACCCTTCAATAGCGCTTGCTCCCTCATTTATTCTTATTTTTTAAATGGTACCATTTGTTGGACGAGTAAAAAGTAAACTGCGTTGCAACACCTCCTCCAGAGGGGATAACGGATCAGTATAATCGACTCTACCATGGTCGTCAAAAAATGGAAGCATATCAAATCATTGCAGCGTTCGTCAGTCAAGCAAACCTACACTAACGAGAGAGAGAAAGAGCCCAGTTGTCATCGATATGATTTACGTCACCCGGTAATCATAGGTTACGGTTTCAGCTAATAAATAACTTCTTAAAATGTGTATTATACCCTCTATCTTGCGGGTGACCCGTCGTCGTGTTGCACCTTGCGTCGTGGAAAGCAGCGTCCGCCGCGCGGTCGGAACAAATCCACATCAAACTGGGTCCCCGAGGCAATCGAAAACGAGCAAGCAAGCAAGCAAGCCAAGCAAGCGGAAGCCTCGTAAAGGAAACCGGGGCGTGTATGTGCCGGTAAAACAAGCATACAATTTGTTCTATTAGATTTTGGTCACGTCCAATAATTTCCCCATGCAGAACGCAGCGTGGGTTCTTTCCGAAAGAAGTGATACTCGTTCATAACTCTATTACCAACGACCGGCACCCACGGAAAGTCGTGCATCGCTAATTTGACGTCGTCGTCGTCGTCGGTTTCGTCCTCACGGGTGTTGCTCATACAAATGTGAAGACTCCATGAATGGTGTAATGGTACCCTGTGGGTAAACTAATTTCTGTCCAATTATTAGGTTTTCTCGCAGGTCTTTAGTGCATTGGCAATAAACTGTCACTAATTGTAAAGTCTTCGCTTGCTTTGATTTGAGTCTTGCAGCGAAGTTAATCAAGTGAAGTGATCGTTTGAATGAAGGAAGTTCACGTCTTAAGTGTTTTCTTCTTCTTTTTGTCGCAGGAGAAAATGAAAAGTACCAAAAATTGCAACCGCGACCGGAAGTATCCTGCTGTTGTTGGTATCACCCATCGGTATCTTTACAGCTTCATAAAATTTATGATCACCACCACCACAAATCCCGGCAATAATAAATGAAGATAGCGTTCGCGTTTTCGGTGGTTCCATTTCCTGTGGTCCTATGGCCAAGCATGGAATAAAAAAGCGAGGGGTACTCCGGTAAACCCATCTGGACAGATTCATCTTTTTCTTTGGGTACATCAGAGACCGGAGTATGGCCGATACGGGGTGGAGGGGTGAGGTGGCAGGGGAGTTGGCCGAGGAAGGCAAAAAGAGAAAAATGTGCACTGCGGAGGCAGCAGATTCGAGAGAAAAAAACAACAATGTCCCCAGGCGGAAATGCGCGCAACATAACGCATATACAACACAGCACATATACACACATTTGGTCCAGACCCGGTTGTTCGCATCCAGGATCAGCCGCACCGAAACCGAAAACCGGGCGGAATGAAAAATTAAGCTCAAATCCTTGTTTTTTTGCCTGCATTTCCACCAACCGTCGCCGTTTTTGTAATGTTATTGCGGTCGTCCTCGGTGGTGGGTTGTCGTGTTTTATGCTTATGATGATACGGATACGTTGCTGGGGCGGTTGCCTTAGCAAAACATGTTGATAACGCGCATTTTTCCAAACTGCTGGTCGTACGGCAATGCAGCTGCCGCGTTTTAGTTGGTCGTTTGCACAAGTTATGACTGTGTCGGTTTTGTTAGAGGAGGATCTACCGGCTGTTGGTCGGTGCCGTGGTACGATAGGAGGGTTTCTCTAAACGGCCCATCAGAGTGGATGGGACCAAGAATTATGACCGGTCGAAATAGTCCTCCACTAGTCCACGCGCAACTCGCAAGTTATGACTGCCCCGAAACCGCTCGGAGAACTGTGTCTATGGTGGATGATCGTAATCATTATACCATCCCGTGTCCCGTGGTTGCCGTTTGTCGTCGCCGAGGCCAAAGTTGTCGTAGCCTTCGCTGTCGTTATCGTACTGTTTTATGGCATCGTCATTACTGTTATTATTATTATTACTACTACTATACTAAGCCTTAACATCTAAACTTCCGAAGCGATGATGAGTACTGGGCTCTGGAGGCACACAAAATGCCGTTGCAGGAAATTCACGCGGTCGGATGGGCTTTACCATTGGAGAGATGTTCAATTTTAGTATTAGGGTAGTTGGCAACATATAAACTGTTTTCTTAAACTCTGCGAAAAAAAAACTTTTGTAACATGCGGTGCTTAACCCTTTTATTCCAACAGTGTTAAATAAGACATTAAACAAAGCGATGGCACGTTTTCAGTGATAGTTATATCGCATTATAAGCCAAATAAAGTTAATCGCAGTTCTGAATATTTTTTGGCAAATCTCATTTTTTTTCTAGTTCGTTTATATGGGTGGCTCAATCACGTTAGATTTATGGAGCTTATTATATAATTGTCTTTATTTTTAATAAAATGACTGATTGAATTCTACACAGAAAAAAACGAATGTTTACAGGCGCATGAAATTTCCCCTTGTTTGATTCCTAGCCAATGGAGGTGTAAACAACGAAATTGTTTGCAATCTTTCATGCGGTTTACAACAATGTTTGCAATTTTTCATACAACAGGCTAGATTCAGGCGTTATCTGGCTAAATTTTCGTGAAATATCCCATTTTTTTCTGCCAAATCTAGCATTCTCTTTTTGTGCATTAGATAACGCAGAAAGTTCAATGTTTCTTTTTATCTGTGTATGTTTTTTAGGACTTGAACTTCGAGATTTACCCACGAGGCTAAGAGGGGTGAAATGAACTAGAGAGTTGTCTCCAGCACTAGGACTTTGTGCGATATTATGAGGGCTCAGCAATCTGTAGTCATCTCACATTTATTCATCATTTCTAGTCGATAAGGGTTGATTTCTTCTACAAAGGAAGGAAATAAGTTATTTTAGTAACATTTTTAAAATTATTTCGTTTGTGATAACAACAAATATTTGAGAGTGCCCGGTTTTGTACATATTGAACAGAGTTTCGAAGTAATAGCTTCTTTTTCAGGGAAAAAATATCAGTGAGTCAAGGCAATTTCCCATTTGGGTACAGTTTTTAGGTAATTTCTCAAGTACTGTTTTTAAATTAAAACTCTAAGGTACAGCCCCGTTGGGTTGTTCGAAATAATGACGGAGGACTAAATTTAAGCCATTTTTATTGTACAATGCAGATATCATCTGATGTAGCCAAGCAACTGCCTATACCATTGCATTATAAGATATGCGGCGGACAAAAATCAGAAAATCGACTTTCACCGATGCTTGTTTTGGAATTCTCTACCAACACTACACATATGAACTAAGAGAAATCTTAAGTTTCAAGCTGCTAACTGTTAACTAGAAAATAGACGAAAAATTAGTATTTTCTATTTAATTCCAACTACCTTTGCTTGTCTTGACAGATACGCGTATTTCGTCTTATTCAGCGTGCTTGCTAGAACCTTCGCCGTACAACTGATGTAATTTCAAATATATTGAAGGTCGAAGTTGAAGAAAGCCTAAACAATGTTGTATATGTTACTGAACATCACATAACTTTTAATCGATATTTACTAATTATTATTTTCAATGCAACACTGGAAAGGAATTAAAGCCAGCCTTTATAAAGGTATATGTGTTTTTTGGGGAAATAAATTAAAAAAGGTACAACAAATAAAAATAAAAAGAAGAAATTCAAAAACAATCTGAAATTTAAGTTTTGTTGACCGGCAACTTTTTTGTCTCACACAGTCCCAGGCTTTAACCTGGTGCTAGCTCAAGTTCTACTATCTACTTTTTCTACCATCTACTACAAGTATCTACTATATTTATCGAAAAAGTTTTATAGCGATTTGCTGCAACCACTTGCGACCAATGAAAACAAAATGTTTTATTTTTATTTTCGGATACTGTGGAAAATTTCCAGCCCGGAGGTGAATTCCATTTTTTATTAAACCTTATGAGCAGGCATATTTAAGTTATACAACCATAGCATATTGCTTAAAAACAGAGTCTGCTTTGCGCATCGGCTGTGAACGGTTGTGTTAACTCTTTGTTGCGCACTATTCTATTATCAGACATAGCTCATTATCTATTGTTTAGCGGCGCGATTGTTTGAGTGAGCAAAAAAAAAAATATAACAATAAAGTTGCGGTCATGTATGTTGGTTGCTGTGGGTGTACATCGTGATTGATTTTGTGGTTGGTTTTGACCCGCACTATTGGTTCACCATAGTCGTCGAATCACCATATTAAAATTTCCTTGTTGTGCCAATGTAAACAATGATATATGATTGTGACTGTACTGTGATCGCGTGGTTTGGGTCATTATTAATTAGCTAGTTAATTACGAACTATACAATTATTTCACCATATGCGTCGTATCACCTTGATATCGGTTTTGTTATCGGGCATAGCGCGTTATCTATTGTTTCGGTCATTTATTGTTTGGTGGCGTGAGTGCGCGTTTGATGCTTTGTTGCGAGCTGCCTTTGCTATCGGGCATAGCTCATTATCTATTTTTTTCTAAGAAGTTTTGTGTGCTTTCGATCTGAACAAGTCGCTTGGTACAAAAAGATAGTTCGTTCTGTTGGAACGGTTCAAGTGAGAAACTGGACGAACGCCTGCGGAGTTGGGTACAGGCAACTCGTAAGGTAGTAAGTGCTTTTAAAGATATGGAGCAAGAGAGGTAATTCAGACCATCAGTTTAATTGGTTGAATCCGTTATGTCGATACTTCGTTCCGCAATATTTTGTAATCGGGCGTAGCGTTTTGTCTATTGTTTCGGTTGCCTATTGTTCATTGCGCGAGTGATCAAGTGAGCATGAAAAGTCGTGGTTCGCTGGGTAAGATGGGTCGGTGGTGAGTACATAATAAATTGTTATCCAAATTATTCGTTCACCATGCTCGTCGGGCCACCATATCTTGGAACAAATAAACCCATTCATTTTTAGTGCTATTGACCTGCATTCGGATGGGCAGACGTTGTCAGTTTGAGATCACCAGTTTTACATTGAAAATGATGATAGTCGCATCATCCGTTGGTTCTCTATGAAAACAGCTGATCTGCATACGATATGCAACCTCATTATTTGATTAACTGATGTGATGTTATTCATTTGACAAGCTACGCGTTCAAATGTTGATGAATAATGAACTATTATATCTGTCGAGATGACATGTTGGTTTTGTATTTCATTTGAGAGCCCATACTCCAACGAGAGGTGTCTTGAACCAACTGGAAACCTTTTGCCTAAATAGCTCCACATGCAGTTGGTTTCTTTTGCTAGTCTCAAGTTATTCCCTCCAGAGACAGGAGGGGTCTCGAGCCACCGTAGAAACATTTCTTGAATAAAAAATCCTCAAATTTGGTTCCTCTTGCTTTCTTAGTTCTAGAGTTATGCAAAAATTTCAGTTTCAATTGCACGAAAGCTCCCTTTCTAGGAGAGGGGAGGGTCTCAAACCATAATAGAAACATTTTTCGCCTCCAGAAAACCCCACATTCCAAATTTGGTTCCATTTGCTTTGTTATTTCTTGAGTTATGCAGAAACTTCTGATACATTTCTATGAGAGCCTCTCCTTCTGGAGAGAGGAGGGGTCTCAAACTTACATAGAAACACTTCTCTTCTCCAAAAACTTCCACATGCTAAATTTGGTTTCCTTTGCTTGATTAGTTCTCGAGTTATGCAAAAGTTTGTTTTTTATTTGTATGAGAGCCCCCCGCCCCCTTCAGAGAAAGGAGTGGTTTCTTACTATAATAAGAACCCTCCACAGCTCCAAAACCCCTGCATACCCATTTTCACGCCGATCGGTTCAATAGTCTCAGAGTCTATAAGGATAAAACAGACAGAAATGCATTTTTATTTAAATATTAACAGTAAACATATTTCAACAAGAAGTTTCAAACCTAACTTTTCTTATTATTTTTCAGAAAATGCCCTGTCAAATCAAATAGTTTTACCATTGTAACAAAATTTGAATGATCTTCAGCATTTCATATTTTTGAAAAATGGCTCTAACAATCATAGTAGTTTTCAATCAAGATTAAGTTAAACCTTTTTCCAGACAATGAAATATCATAAAATTACCACAAAAAAATATCTTCTTAGCTGATATAACTACAAAATGCGAGTAAAATCTTGAAAAATCATGAAAATGTACAAGATATAATCAGCTATTTTAAATGAATGAATTTAGCCCTTTTCAAAAACTGGTAATAAAATGTTTGCTAAATTATTTTGGCAATATATTTTGATTGATCTGCAGAAAACTGGAAAAACCACAAAAACAAAAATTGAAACATTCTAGATATGATATATAATTTTAAATCAACATAAGTTAAGCCATTAAGTTTGATCGTGAAATGTTTAGAATTGTGCATAAGCAATATATTTTGGTCAAATTAACTACACTAACTACACATAAAATCTCGAAAAAATGATGAAAACAACTAGAAATTAGAAGAAAAATTAGTATTCTCCATTTAATTCCAACTACCTTTCGCTTATCTTCGACAGATACATGTATTTCGTCTACAATGTGCAGATTTCTTCAGTGACTTTTACTTATAAGTCGAGTTATTAGTAGTGAGACACTGAAGAAGTCTGCACATTGTAGACGAAAAATAACGTATCTGTCGAGATAACAATAGCTGTAATAAAATAAGTACTAATTTTTCTTCTATATTTCAAGTTACAGAACATTCCACTTAACAGCTCAAACCCTCTAGGATTCACGATGAAAATAGTTTTGTCCGCCTACTTGTATGAAAATCCCCCATAGTTCACTGGACTGTTTTAATTAAACTTTTAAATGTATCATCATGTACCTGTATGAAGGGCCAAAAACGTATTGTGGCCCGTAAGCAGATACACTTACGAGCATCGCAAAGCTAGAGGGTTCTATAGAGAATCTCCTTAAAAAAATGCTCTGAAAGTCTCTCTAATAAAGAGATCCAATTCAATCCTCCAGAAATAAGGTCGCAAAAACCACACCAAAACCGAGCCCTCGCCTAGTAAAAAGTCCCACTAGCTGGGGAGAAGAGCCCGTCCTCTATTCACAAACTGTTAACAATGGGGAGTTGGCAATCATTCGTTTCTATTATATATGATCTTCATTCGGTAGATCCTGAAATGCAAAAAATGTTGTAAATTGATAGTGTGTAGAATTCTGTGCGTCCACGCTTGTGCACATTTTCGTTCGTTTTCAGCGATAGCAGCATTTCACCAAAAGCGTGATTTGAGGAATCCTGATTTTACAGAACTAACATTTATACATTTTAATTTACTGTTGCCGTGGTCACTATATGCTGCTTGATGTTAATTTTATAGCAGCAATCCACTTTTCTTTTTGCATGGTTGGTGTGGGCCAAATTTGGACTTTTCAGATATAATCCTGAATGGGTTGTAGAGTATTTTTTATATATCTAGCAATTTATTTAAACTGAAAGTGAGTTTGAAAGAAGGGGAACTTGGAGTTAATCACACGTACCCACTGGTTGACACTAAATATTGGCAAACGTGCTTATGCACATTTGTTTAAGGATTTGTTAAGCGACACAAATTTCCAAATCCAAAGGTTGGATGCCGTGTTGCATCAGCGTCCGGACTTTTTGTTCATGCATATGGACTCTTTTCAAATCACAAACTTCGATTCCGCTCAGTTCAGTGCTTGAGTAAAGTACGTTATACCCCGCGCTCCGTTAAATTGGAAGTTTACTTGCTGTTCGGCCTTTCAAATTTATCCCTTTTTTTTCTCAAAGTCAATTCACTTCTGTTGTGCAGTGAATGTGAGTTTTTTTTTAAGAAGAACGTTAGTTTTTTCCAGTGAAAAGCAAGGAAAACAGTGTTTTTGGCAAATCAAGTTCACCATTTTCTTCAAGTGGAAACGCAAACCAGCTCACAGTCAGCCAGTCAACCGACATCGCTGAGTGAGTGCACACGAAGGCGATCGAACTCACCCGTGCACCCACGGCCCGCACGGCTCATCGCCTAGAAGTGCGACGACCGGGCATACGTTTTGTCAGCAGCAGCAGCAGCAGCAGTAGATCAGTAATATTAGTTAAGTTTTTTTTTCTCACGCTCTCTCCCCCTCTCTATCTTTATATTATTCTCTTATTTGTTCGGTGTTTAGTTTAAGTGTATTGTGTGGATAATTTAAATCTGCCTTGGTAGGGGAGCGTTTAACGCTCCCACCAGTAAGGCAAACCGTGCGTGTCGAAGATTTTTCATCGGCATGGACGCTTTGTCAGAAGAGCTACCTTTGCCACCCGAAGAGGGAGAGGCACAAATGAAATTTCGACCGCGATCGTATCCAATTGACTCGACCGGTCCATGGGTTGTCTATTTTCAGCCCAAAATGAAACCTCTGAATGTCTATCAGATAACAACTGATTTGACGAAGCGATTCTCAGCCGTGACTGAGATCACAAAAGTACGATTTAATAAACTTCGTGTTGTTGTCTCTAACCTGAAGCAGGCTAATGAGATTGCTGTCTCCCAGCACTTTACACTTGAATATTTAGTGTATATCCCAGCTCGTGATGTGCAGATTGAAGGAGTGGTCGCAGAGGCGAGTCTGAGTCCTGAAATTTTGATGAAGCAGGCGGTTGGCCGATTCAATAACCCTCGGCTTCCCCAGTACAGGTACTAGATGTGCAAAGATTGGGAAAAGTATCACACATCGAGGGTAAAAAAGTTACCTCCACAGACTCGTTTCGGGTGACCTTTTCTGGTTCTGCCCTTCCGCACTTCATTGTGCTGGGTAAACTTCGGCTACCTGTGCGGTTGTTTGCACCTCGGGTAATGATCTGCCAAAACTGCAAGCAGATGGGACATACGGCCTCCATTGCGGCAATAAGGCACGCTGCTCCAATTGCGGGGAGAAACACGAGGATGGCACCTGCGCAGACAGCACTCCAAAATGCGCTTTCTGCAAGGGTACTCCTCCTCATGCTCTCTCGTCATGCCCGGCGTACAAACAACGCGGGGAAAAATTAGAACGCTCACTTAAACAACGTTCTAGGCAATCTTTCGCCGAAATGGTGAAGAAAGCCTCACCATCACCCAACGTAAATACAAATCCCTTTGCTCCTCTGTCAGATGACGAGTCTGACTCTGACTTGGCTGAGGAGGGAACATCTTTCAGTTTTCCGGAAGGTTCACGAAAGCGGAGACGCGTCCGCCCACGGAAAATAGATGAACAGAAGCCCCAAATCAGCTTGCCAAATTCAAGGAGTGGTAGGAAAAAGGAAAATCCGAATCCTCCTGGTTTTCGTAGTACTAACTACACACAGGATTTCCCATCCCTCCCGGGGACATCCAAAACCCCCGTTGCCCCGATTTTAAGAGCAGAATCCCCATCTCTAGCTGGGCTGTTCTCGTTTGATGATATTGTGGAAGGTATCTTCAAATTCCTTGAAATTTCTGACCCTCTTAAAAGCATTGTTATGGCAATGCTTCCCACAGTGAAGACTTTTTTGAAGCAATTAACAATTAAGTGGCCCCTCCTTGCAGCTATCATTTCCTTCGATGGATAATTTTCCAAATGAGGTCGGGGATTTGATCACTGTTCTACAGTGGAATTGTCGAAGTCTTGTTCCTAAATTGGAATCTTTTAAATTTTTAGCTCACACTACCGGTTGTGATGCATTCGCTCTTTGTGAAACATGGCTCTCCTCCGAAATCAATCTTCCGTTTCATGATTTCAATATTATTCGTCTTGATCGTGAGGATTCACGTGGAGGAGGAGTACTTTTGGGGATCAAAAAGTGCTACTCCTTCTATAGAGTGAATTTTCCTCCAATTCCAGGTATTGAAGTTGTCGCATGTCAGGCTGTTATAAAAAATAAAAGCCTTTGCATTGCTTCTGTGTATATTCCTCCTAGAGCCTCAATTAACCGAAAACAACTTTCAGATATTTGTTCGGTTCTTCCTGCTCCACGGTTGATCATGGGAGATTTTAACTCTCACGGTACAGGCTGGGGAGAACTGTACGATGACAACCGATCTTCCCTAATATATGACCTCTGTGACAACTTCAATATGACAGTACTTAACAATGGAGAAGTAACACGTTTGGCTGGTACATCCTCACTTGGCAGTAGATTAGACCTCACACTTTGTTCGAATACATTATCGTTGGATTGCACATGGAATGTGATTCAAGATCCCCACGGTAGTGATCACTTGCCAATACAAACATCGATTGCCACCGGGTTCAATCCGTCGGAATCCATCAACATCGCGTATGATCTTACCCGTCACATCGATTGGACAAAGTTCAGGACAGCAGTAGATGAAGCCGTAACGACGGTAGAAGAGCTTCCACCGCTGGAGGAATACAACTTCCTCTCCAACCTGATCTTAGACAGCGCGCTTCAAGCTCAAACTCGATCAGTTCCAGGAACGTCATTTCGCAGGAAACCTCCTTCTCCATGGTGGGATCAGCAATGCACCGAGGTTTACCGTAAAAGTCCGACGCGTTTAAAGTTTTCCGTAGACGTGGAACTCCTGAGCACTTCGAAGTATACACGGCTCTCGAACGCGAACTTAAGAGCCTCATCAAGGCCAAGAAACGCGGTTACTGGCGGAAATTCGTGAACGGGCTATCGCGCGAAACGTCGATGAGTACTCTTTGGAACACGGCGCGAAGATTGCGTAACCGAACAACGAACAACGAGAGCGAGGAGTACTCGGACCAATGGATCCTCAAGTTTGCGCGAAAAGTTTGTCCAGATTCTGTGCCGGCACGGATGATTCCTCGCGAAACCACGAATTCGATAGATGAGATTAGCCAACCCTTTTCAATGGTAGAACTCTCTCTCGCACTCCTTTCGTGTGGCAATACGGCCCCAGGGGCTGATAGGATCAAGTTCAACTTGCTTAAGAACCTCCCAGACGTCGCTAAGAGGTGCATGTTGAACTTGTTTAATCAGTTTCTGGAACTCAACATTGTACCGGATGATTGGAGGCGGGTGAGAGTTATTGCCATTCAAAAACCTGGTAAGCCCGCGTCCGACCACAACTCCTATCGACCCATCGCGATGTTATCCTGTATTCGAAAGTTGTTGGAGAAAATGATCCTCTTCCGTCTGGACAAATGGGTTGAGACGAATAACCTGCTTTCAGATACTCAATATGGTTTCCGTAGGGGTAAGGGAACGAACGACTGTCTCGCGTTGCTTTCCACAGATATTCAGTTAGCTTTTGCTAAAAAAGAGCAAATGGCTTCTGTATTCTTGGATATCAAGGGGCTTTTGATTCAGTATCTGTTGAAGTTCTCTCAGATAAACTCCACGCTTGTGGCTTTTCACCAATAATGAACAATTTTTTGTACAATTTGCTGTCAGAGAAACATATGAGCTTTTCTCATGGAAACTCTACAGCTTCCCGATTTAGTTATATGGGTCTCCCCAGGGATCCTGTTTAAGCCCCCTTTGTATAATTTTTATGTCAAAGACATTGACGGTTGTCTAAGTGACAACTGTACGTTGAGACAACTTGCAGATGACGGCGTAGTGTCTGTCACGGGACCCAATGGGGTCGATCTGCAAGGACCCTTACAGGATACCTTAGACAATTTGTTTACTTGGGCTCTTGAGCTAGGTATCGAATTCTCTACGGAGAAAACTGAGTTGGTAGTTTTTCTAAGAAGCATAACCCTGCACAACCGAAGCTTCAAATTTGGGGTAAGCCGATAACTCATTCTATGTCATTTAAATATCTTGGGGTCTGGTTCGATTCAAAGTGCACCTGGAGATCCCACATTGAGTATCTGAAGCGAAAATGCCAGCCAAGGATCAACTTTCTCTGTACAATTACCGGGACCTGGTGGGAGCGCATCCGCAAGACCTTCTAACGTTGTATCGGACAACGATTTTGTCGGTTATGAGAATACGGTAGTTTTTGTTTTCAGTCAGCGGCTCGGTCGCACATCATAAAACTGGAACGTATTCAGTATCGGTGTCTTCGTATCGCGTTAGGTTGCATGCACTCGACTCATACCATGAGCCTTGAAGTGCTGGCGGGTATGTTGCCACTCTCGGATCGGTTTTCAGAATTATCTCTCCGGCTCCTCACCAGGTGTGAAGTTATGAACCCTCAGGTAATCGAACATTTTGAGAAGCTCCTTGAGTTGAATCCTCAAACGCGCTTCATGACTTTGTACCATTTGTACATAACACAGGATGTCAGCCCTTCGCCGAACATTTCCAATCGTGTTTGCTTCTCCGATTTCGACAATTCGGTTCATTTTGATTTATCCATGAAGCAGGAGCTTCGTGGAATCCCAGAGCATCATCGTCCTATGATTGCTCCGGTGATATTTGCTGCAAAGTTTGGCCAAGTTGATTCCACTAAATCGTTCTTCACTGACGGATCTTTGATAGAGGAGTCCGCCGGCTTTGGTATATTTAATGAAATTTATAGCGCCAATCGTAAACTTCAAGCTCCTTGTTCCATATTTGTCGCTGAATTAGCGGCAATACACTTTACGCTAGAAATTGTTGCCTCATTAACACCGGATCAGTACTTCATTTTCACGGATAGTCTCAGTTCTATAGAGGCTATCCGCTCCTTGAGGCCGGTAAAGCACTCCTCGTATTTCTCATGAAAATACAGGAGCTTCTAAGTGCTTTATCTTCGCGTAATTTTATCATCACCTTTGTATGGGTCCCATCTCATTGTTCAATTCCGGGCAATGAGAGGCGGACTCGCTTGCAAAGGTGGGCGCTATGGAAGGCGATATTTGTGATCGACAAATCGCCTTCAATGAATTTTTCCTATTTTTCGTCAACAGTCACTCGTCAGCTGGCAGTATAAATGGAGTAAAGGAGATTTGGGGAGATGGCTTCATTCTATAACTCCAAGGTGTCGAAGAAATTTTGGTTTAGGGGTTGGATGTGGGTCGAGACTTCATTCGTATGATGTCACGCCTCATGTCCAATCATTATTCTTTAAACGCTCATTTGTTCCGTGTTGGGCTGGGAGACAGCAATCTCTGTGAATGTGGACAAGGTTACCAGGACGCAGATCACGTTATTTGGTTTTGTGCTGAGAATCGTGGAGTCAGATCTGAGCTTTATGATTCCCTACGGGCTCGAGGTAGACAACCTAATGTACCGGTTCGAGATATTTTGGCTGCACGCGATTTGGAGTTTATGAAACTTATATATGTGTTTTTGACTAACAGTAATCTTAGGTTGTAGTTTGATTAACTTTCATGTTTAGGTTAAATTTTTGAGGACTACGTGCGTGTGATGTATGTGTGTGCGCGTGTGTATGTGTGTGCGCTATTTTTCTTTTATTTAAAATTGTTCAATTCCTTAATTTGTATTGTAATTTGAAGTTCTATGTATCAGAAAACTATAATTTTGTTAACTTTGTCTGAAATTCCCTCTTTATATTTTCCCATCCAAAAGAATTGTAAATCCTATTAACCTCGAGACAACCGCGAGTAATCGGTTTTATCCCTTTAACCTAGTTTTAAGTCACCTTTTTTTTATTCAATGTAAATATAAAACGAAAACTTGGCTCTGTAAAGTTAATTCGATTGAGCCTGTACAAATAAATATACTTGTTAAAAAAAAAAAAAT
>JASCZW010009881.1:0-39825 GCA_034211315.2 Aedes japonicus
CCGGAGGAACTCGAAATTCTGCAGGCCCATCAAGTGGCCAGTCTAGTCAAACACCCTAGGAATGTCTTCCAAAGATAAAGTTTAGCAAAATCATGAAGTTTGACGTGTTGCAAGCCAGGTTTTGGTAACAATTTGAATATGGCCACTTTTCCATAGAAACTCGAATCCCACAGGGCCTCTTTTAGTGGCCAGTATGGTCAAAAATCCTCAGAATGTCCTCTTCAGACCTATTTTTGTCATAATCACAAAGATTGATGTGTTTGGTTTTGGAAAATGTTTGAATATGGCCACTATTTCGGTGGAACTCGGATCCCACAGAGCCTTTTCTAGTAGCTAGTATGCTCAGCAATCCTAAGAATGTCATCCGCAGACCTATTTTTACAAAACCATAAATGAAGTCTGATATGCCACATGATACTATTTGAGTCATGTATTGGAGAAACTGGTTGAGTTCCTGAATCCAAAGTTACTAAAAGATTTCTTGTCGATTGGATACTTCCATAGTAATGGTCGTTTTAGTTTCCGTGTTAAAAATGTTTTCTGTCGGCCTTTTACGTAATAAAATAAATAAGAAACCCCTTGCTTTGCACCCATCTATTTTCCCTCCAACAAAGTTTCTATCAGCGAAAACAATGAAATCTCATGTATCGTAATCAAAAAAGGCGAATTTGTTCTCTGTTGGACATATAACGGTTAAAAAATAAGCATTGAAAAGAGCATTGAAACTTGAGTGATCTCAGTCGTTGCGAATCAAAACAAGCCCAAAAGAGGAGAGAGTTCCTCTCCCATGTGGGCATCAGGGTTGCCAATATTTTTTTTGAATAAACTGGAAGAATGCAACAAAAAAAACTGGAAAAAACTGGATCCTAACAAAAATAAAGAAAAACCCCGCAAAATGAAAAACCTTTTGCCGCATGTTCCAATCTATGGGGCTTATTACGGTTGTCACCTCCACTGTCACTTTCACTTCACTTACACATCACCTCACTTTTTTTATGCTATTACTGGTATCACCGTGATCATAAATGAACTCCGTGAGGTGGAAGTGACAGTGAAGTGAAAATCGTAGTAGCCCTAAGAAAATCTACGGTTTGCGTCACTTTTTTCGGTGGCGTGATGGTGTCGTGGCAACCATAATAACACCGAGTTCATTCGAATCGTCACCAAGGATGAACTCTGCCATATTTTTACACTTGGATGACATTGGTAATAAGGTTTTTTGTTTTCACTTCGTTTTCACCGTGAAGTGAAAACCGTAATAAGCCCCTATATGTTTTATGTAAAATATATTGTTTTAACTATAAATTCTTTACACAAACAGAGCTGATAAGTAATCAATGATTACTATATACCACATTGTCATTTTAAGATTTCTGATATTCTAGATTATATACAAACATTTCGACATAAAATAGAGCGTAAATAAAGCGAATATAACCACATATTAAGCATAAAGTAATGTTAGGCTTTCACCATGTGACATATGGTTGAAACTGTATATATACTATAGGATATTGTTAACTTATAATTATCAACTATAAGAGTTATTGTCAGAATAAAATGAAATATAATTATCAATAATATGCGAATTGTCAATGAACGGTAAAAATAATTCCTCTCTTGATTTCGACCCAAACAATTTAAAAAAAAATCATTATTTGTACTCACATACCAAATTTGAATAAAAACAAGACTTCCATTTCAATATCAAAAATTATGACACTAAATCTTACACAAAATACCTACTCAAATAATTTTGAAGGATTTGGATTCTACAATAGTAAAAATAAAACAGCATTTAGTTATCGACTAACTCCCGTTTTTTTCTGTTATGAACGCTTAATTAGTCGCGATAATAGAAGCTATCAAATATATTACTGATTCTCAGAGTTGCTGCCTCAAATTACTGAATAATAAGATTTATGATAGCTACCCTACAGGAAAACTTTTTTCTTTGATTTATTATAACAACTTCCAAGAGTTAGTCATGCACATTGGATTGCAGGTCACATCACTCTATCAGGAAATGATAGAGCTGATGCTGCAGTCAAATAAGGTATTTCAAGACCAACACAGGAGAACCATCCTCTTACGGTAGGTGACTGTTTCATAAACTTCAAAACTGAATTAATGTCAGAATGTTAAATAGAATATTTTAAGTAACCTGAAGACAAAGGAAAACAGCATTTCAAAATAATTAATCAAAATAAATTGGAACCTTGGTACTATGAATTAAATTTGTCCACTATACAGCCAAAATAAAAATGGAAGATTGTAATGGAATTTCGCATGATTTTGTTTCATTTCTCGTAATGGATCATAACTTGGAGGAAAAAATGCCAAATTGGTCGTGGGCAACACATCAATTCGCTTTGAAAAATTCAATATGTGAGTGAAGTTGTGCAGTGAATTAGTGTTGAGTATAAGATTGGAGTCCGAAATTCAATGGCTCACAAAAAATGATCACGATACGCAACCGAGATTCGGACCGAGGCTGCCTGCGTCATGGCTCTTAGATAGTAACCATTCAGCAACTTTAACAAGATGAAAATAGTTGAATAAAAGCCCTACACTTGCTTCGATTGTCGAGGCACTCGGCGATACAGTAATGAAGCAAATGTCTCTCACACACACTTGCATTCATTTCATAAAGAAGGGCAAACTTGAATAGAGGGATAGCGGAGTGGATGACGAGGAAAATAAAAATAAAACACTTTAGCGCCAACATTTGATTAGGGCGAATCTGCTTTTGTAAACAAACACTTTGTCTGCTAATTTATCGGAAGTTGAACACCATTCCTTCAAATTGAATATATCAGCGGACAGAAATAAAGCTCCTCTTCCTTAAAGAGTGCTTAATTTGTATTTGTAATTTTTTGTTCAAGAGAAAATTACTACGAAAGCCATTGTTTACAAAAGCGGATTCGCCCTAATTTAGATGTTGGCGCTGACTTGACAGCAGAATTCTAACAGTGGCTAATGGCGTTGCGGCATTCTGTGATATTGTCTCACCCATATTGAAAAGTTGTTGACGGATGAACGAAGACCCAACGGTTGCTTCGACTGTTGAGGCACTTAGCACTCAGCGATAAATTTGTTTCGAGGAATCTGTGTGCTGCCAAACGCTTGCACACACTTGCATGGCTTCGTTTATACCATAAAACGCTTTGTGGATCATGTTGGGCAAAATTGCGTTTTCTGAATCATGCGGATTTCTCAAGATATGATTGCAAAAACTGCAATTGCATTTTTTACCACCTTTTTAACTTTTGGGTGTAGAAACGATTGCTATCGGAAGAATTAGAACCTTTCACACGGCTACAGAGGACACGTTAGAAAAATGGAACTTGATCAGATCAGATACTTGTAGTAATTGTAATATGCAAAAGCCTTATTCATTTTCTTTAGAATGTAACAAATTCTCTGGGATAAGACGAAAGTTTCGACTGCTCTCTAAAAAAGTAAACTGTAAAAATGCTCTCAGAAATACAAATCAAGATGAATATCTACAAGTCGCTAAATTTATCAGTGAGGCAGGAATAAATGTTTGAGTCCAGTTTAGCTCTATTAATCACTTCTGTTTGGGCCTTCACCTGTGTAGATAGTTGTTGGTTTGCATGATAAAGCTAATCAAATTGTTTTTATTTTTCGCGTAACCGTCGTTTTAAGTATTAATTTCACTTAACACTTGGCTAAAATTGACCAAACAGGTCTGGACCATTAAAAGGAGAAAAAAATACACTACAAATAGCAGTCTTTCAAGGGAATAGGAATCTTTCCACATTCTTAGAAAAGGTTCAACAATGAAAAGGTGATTATCAATCTAGCAAACATGGTTCTTTAGAAAAAAAAACTGGAAAAAACTGGACAAAAGTTAGAAAAACTGGACAATTTGTAGATTTAACTTTTTGACTGGATCAGGTAAAAAAAACTGGTAGAATCCAGTTTAAACTGGAACATTGGCATCCCTGGTGGGCATCAATAAAACAGAGTGCGCACAGAACTAGAAGAACTATACAAGCCACAGTGGTACATGAGCATTTTTTTTTTCATACGTCAATTTTTGCCTGTTGAAGTGGCGGACTTGTTCCGTTGCTACAACCTACCCCGCAGTGGATGTTAGTAAGAATTGACGTCCATGGTTCGAGTACCACTGTATACATGCCCTTTCGCTCAATTTCCTAAATAAAAACATCTGTTATATTTCCAACCTGCCGCACACCTGACGGAACTATCAACACTTTCTCTTCATATCTTTCATTCTAGCCAAAAACATTAATGGTCACTCTTGATGCCTCATGGTGATGAGCGAACATCTCCTTCTACATCATTGAAAAGAATTTTCGATAGTTCCTAGTTAGTTCGTTTGCTGAAAAGAAATGTCTTCTCTATTTTATTTTCTAAATGTCATGACATTTTTTTACATTAACTTAAGCGAGAGGAAGGGGAATATGACCAAAAGGAATCGAAAAAATACATGTTTTGTCTTTCATACGACACCTCACAGTCTTAGCAGAAAGCAAAATAAAAAAAGAATACGGGATGTTCGTGCTATTTGCTCTTCGCCTTTTGGTCTCACAACATTACAACTAGCTTGAAGCGGGAGGTGTCGGCAATAATTGTTAGTTTTGTACAGTGACCATTTTTTTCAGAAGTAAACCGTTTCTGAAAAATGTCAACCGTTACCACCACTGATCGAGAATACCCAAATAAGAACGTTTTTAATCAAGCTATCATAAACCGTCACAAACAATTTCTAAACTGTTTGAAACTGTCGGCAGAAATAGAGAGAAATTTTTCTTTTTCTATTTTCTTTCCCCACGTTCGCTTGAACTGTACACACAAACTGTTGGTGGTGTGCGGGCCTCAAATTTTGCAGCAGGTGAATGGTTTGCAAAAAAATGTACATTTACCACCTCTGGTAAGAATTATTCCAAGTCCTCTAAAGTTATGAAATTTCATTATGTTAAACCTGAAAAGGTACCCGGGATCCTGTCAAACGCAACTGACTGTGCACAACGAAGTTATTGTAAAACAATGTAATTGCATCTCTTAAAAATCGCTTCATCAATCTACGTTCAAAGCATTCAGCTTAACGAATAGATCATTTCTTTGCAGAACATCACTTTTCAAATAAATGTAAGGCATAAAAGTTTTAATACTACGAGTCACTAATGTTTTGTACATAAGCTCAATAAACTGCTCAACAGGTTGTTTAAAGCAAAAGTAGGGCACAACAAAGCTTGGCAAATTGTGTTGAAATTAGAATTGTAACGTAGTTAGGGATCAATTTTCCAATCTCTATAGATCAAAAATACAAAAAAAAATGGTGCCAAAAACTCAAAAATGCAGGTAGAATTTAGGGATCATACCTTTACTACTAAGTGCACAAACTTGATATACTGTTGATAATATTCATAAGTTTAAAGTTCATTTTTCATCGTTATATGGATCATTGTCAAATTTTTTATTGAACTTTTTCAATATTTTATGGATCATGTACATATATTTCATTGGGTGAAAATTATATTCTGAGCATCAATATTGCAAGTTTAAGGAACGCCAATAAACCATTTACGGATCATTTTTAACATATTCATGGGTAATTGTACAGTTTTATCGATCATTAGAGATCGATTAATAGTTTTTATATGCCAAAGCATGTTTGCCGAGCTTAAAAATTCCCCCAAACCCTTCGTACTATCAGGAATTCGGGAGCACGAATGATAATTTGGACGGTGTAGTGATACGGCTGTTCCTTCCCTACCAAATCCATAAATATTCAGCAACATATTTTGATGCATTCGTGACAACCTCACCATTAGGAACTAAATTCAAATAGCTTAAGGCTAATGCATATTGTACAAATTTTACAAAATTACAGATCGGTGCAATGTTACACAAAAAAAAGTTCGGCTCCGTAAAGCTAACCCCAGTGAGCCTTCAAACGAAATGAACCCATTAAAAAATGTATAGGGATTTTTCAAATATGATTAAGAAAATCTCCTACTTTCCGCCGACATGCTTTTTCCCAGCCTCGAAACCCGCTCAATGACTTTAGCCTGGCAATGTGGCTTTGGGTCGGTTCTTTTTTTTTTGCAATCTCCAGCTGCAACCCCATCGGAAGAAGGCGTTTCCGAGCGCACAGCCTGCTGCCTTTTAGAAATTTGATATTCTTTATGCTTTCAACCGCAATCTTAATCCAGGAAGGAAAATACTTGTCTTCGCGAACTAATAACGCCTAGATTGGAACGTGAACCTGTCTCCCAATCTTTCGACTCACGTTCATCGACCGAAACTTGCTCGATGCAAGAAAACTGGAACTCGCAATATCCCACCATGCATTACACTCATCCGAGATATCCGATAACCCCCCCTAGACATAAAGCATATTCATATCAGTCGGAGCGCACCACGCAAAGCTGTGTTCTCATCAGGGCTTAACAAATTAAAGCGATTGCTAGGATTTTTCTGTCCTAGTGGGTGGGGAGGGGGGTCCTCCCCTCTGGGTTCTTTTTGTGTGTGGGAAATCTCGGCTTGCGACGTTCGCTGCTGTTTTCTGGCTGATGTGCCACCCCGTTGAGACGACGACAACCACCTCGATGGCAGTTCCGTGCATTTTGCGTGTATTTCAAATTTCAAAGCGGAACGCCACGAACATGTTCACCTATAGCGCAAACCCGCACGGGGAGTCTCACCGGCATTTCCAAGGATAATATTTATGGAAATAATCCTTTTCTTATGGTTTAGGCTTTGGATTTCTTTATTTGCCTGGCAGCCGCTTTGTCGGGAGTCGGTGGCGTGCTTTGTGAGGCTTTTTTTCTTTTTGGCTTGGCTTGGTTCCGTTCCAACATTAGCCTTCTATATGTAGTTGGCGTTTCGATACTATGCGGATGTGCGGCGCGGAAACGGAAACAGTATTCAACAGTATGCTGGCTGGCGAACGAAATGGGACTTTATGCTTTATGAAAGTGTGCGTCTGTTTCGGGCGATTCGAAATATGATAAGGTTAATTTTATTGATATTGCCATCCGAAGCACCTGTGTAGTGCCTCAGTAAATTTCCTACCATGAAGTTACGCGTCGGTTGTAACGAGTGGAAAGTGAAGTAAAGGATTACCATCATCCCATTACTATCGTAGTTCATAAGAATTCAAACACTGATGCATCTCACCGAACGAAGGGGTTTTGGCACTTTGCTCGAAAGAAACCAGCCTTTTTCTTGGAAATCTCGCTTACCTACAGGGCGAATCGGCGGATATCTTCGTTGTTTTTGCAATTTCTGCTAGCCATTTGTCGCGATGGGATAAGATAAATATTTAAATTAGAAACACCGCTGTTGGTTGGTGTTGAAGACAACATTTTCCATTCGACAGAAGAAAGAATCTCCTCTGCGACGCCGAAGTCAATTTGCTGTATTCCCCGAGAGCTGCAGATGAGATTGTAGGGCGGCTTATTTTTAGAGACAACAACTAAACAGATAGAGAAAGAGTGAACCTCCGATTGGCAGTGATTCCCATCTTCCTTCCGCCAGCATTCTAAGCTGGAGAAAAAACCTGCTCTGAAATTCATGATAATTCTGTTCTAAAACGAACCCAAAGGCGTGATAGCGAAGGAAAAAAAAAACAAAACAGAAACGATTCAACAAGACGGGATGTGTTGAATAATGTGTAAACAAAAGGGGGAAAATCATAACCATAAATAATTAACGAATCGCGGTGCTGTATGGAGGAAAACCTTCAAGAGACTGCGATAGAATGAAGCTGAGTTCAAGCAGGGCAACGAGATCTGGCTGATCCGGCTCGTTACTGTTGTCATTTTTTTTTGTTTTTCATTTTTTTTTTAAACTTATTGCAATTTTGAAATGTGAGTGAAATTGTTAAAGAGAGTAAGAACCCAATGATATTTTTTGTAGATTCTAGTAAACTAAACGTGCTTGCTGGTGATTTTAGTATAAATTATTGTGAAATTAATAATTCGAGGCATTTGAAACGATTAGCAGATTTCTTTAATTTAAAACAATCGGTTAATGAATATACGCGTATTTCCGAAATCTTTGTTAAAACCTAGTAATTGCAAACCGTGATCCATAACCTTCAATGACACATAAGAACAGTCAGAGGACATCATTGCATGTAGATTTAATGAATATTTCGTCGATAGTATGTCAATCAATCAATCCATTGATCTAGTGGATGAGCCAGACAAAATAAAACAGAAAGATTTCACCCAATAACGTTAGATGATCTAAAATCTTTCTATTTATTTTTTTTCTATCCAATAACGTTAGATGATCTAATATCTAAATGCAAGAGTAGTACTTAAATGTCATCGGAAACAACCTGCTGGATCTAATTAATGAATCGCTGCAAACTGGGCACGTGCCACAAGTTTGGAAGGAATCTTTAGTTATTCCCATTCAAAAAGTCACTGGAACAATTAAAGCCAAAGAGTTTCATCCTATTAACATGTTGCACACTATAGAGAAAATTTTGGAACTTGTTGTAAAAGGCCAGCTGTTAACGTATTTAAATAGTAATAATTTGATTTCGCTGAAACAATTGGGATATCGCGAAGGTCATTCTTGTGAAACAGCGTTAAATTTAGTTTTAGTAAAATGGAAAGAAAATGTAGAGCGTAAAGATACGATTGTTGCTGTTTTTTTTGGATCTGAAACGCGCTTTTGAAACGATTTATCGGCCCTTGTTGTTAGAATCAATCAAGCGCTTTGTATATTCAGGTTCTGCATTCTGATGGTTCGAAAGCTATTTGTCTGACAGAACTCAACGGATGGCTTTTAAGGATTATGTTTCGAGCCTTGTGGAGAACAGCCTTGGCGTACCACAAGGGAGTGTATTAGGGCCCATTTTATTCATTTTATAAATGATTGACATGCGACGAGTCTTACGATTTTGTGATATTGATCTTTTTGCTGATGATACCGTGTTGTTCATTGCAGCTTTAAGCCTTGAGAAGGCCATTTCACATTTGAATGCAGATTTACGTTCTCTAAGTAGATGGCTGAAGTACAAACAGTTTAAATTGAACACAAGTAAAACTAAATTCATGGTTATTTCGCGGAATCGAGTTATCGAAGCCGTCTCTGACAAAATTAACGATGAGACAATTGATCGCGTTCATGAGATTAAATATCTTGGCGTGATTATTGATGATAGATTAAAATTTGACTCTCACATTGACGATGTCATCAAGAAAATAGCCAAGAAGTACGGTATTCTCTGCCGATTGAAAAACGATTTAACTATTGCTAGTAAAATACAATTGTACAAATCTATCATCTCTTCTCACATTGAATTTTGCCCTTCAATTTTGTTTTTAGCTAATCAAACACAAATATAGAGATTACAGTGTTTGCAAAATAAGATAATGCGTTTGATCTTAAGATGTAACAGGTTCACTTCCTCCTCTTTTTTGTTAGATGCCCTACAGTGACTATCGGTGAAGCAAAGAGTTGTGTTTTTGACAATGGTGTTCATTTTTAAAGTAATAAACGGTTTGTTGCCTCAATATTTGTGTAATCAAATTGAAAGAGGCAGTGATATTCAAAGATATAACACTAGAAACGCGGATGATGTGAGAACACCATGTTTTTTGTACGGAGCTTCACAAAATTTGTTGTTTTTCAAAGCTACAAATGTTTTCAATTCGATTCCTATACACATCAAACGTGCAGCAACACTAACAGATTTTAGGAGACAATGTATTTCACACATCAAAGCTGCCTTCTGAACAGCTACTCTGTTAACTTTTTACTCGTGACTAATTTTGTATCTTGACGATGGTATTACAATGGATATTTTTGTATTGTTTATTGTTAAATGTTTTATATTTGTCATGGGGCACAAACAAATTATACTTTTTGCCTCGATGATGATGATGTATTTAAAGTTTTTATTTTGTTATTGTAATTCAAAGTAGTTTCTATTTTTTGTGTAGTCTACAAAAGTTTGAGCCTCACGCGCGTTATACAGGTATAAAGGACTTCTTTTTGAATTTACAAAAAAATATTGGCCTTTGATGCTTGAGAAGATGCCATGAAATAGTAGTGGGTCAGGGATGTCGGGGTCGGGGAATTCTCTGTCAATTCTGTTGTGGTTGAAAGTAAAAGTTTGACAAGGGCCGATCCAGGATTTTTTCGGTTCCGAAATTTTCTCGATTTTCTCGGTCAGCCCAAAGCTAAGGAGGTGGTTCCATTAGTGTTGGAACCTCATTGACTCTGTAGCGGGCAAGATCAGATATTGGATTGTCTTTTGATAATGTCCTTATACGGGATTTTGTGATTTGATTTGTAATAGGATTTTCTGATCACTGACTGGGAATACTTGCGAACATTTGTGGTTGACATCAATAGCTTTTCACAATTATATCGCTGTAAAGCAAATGAACAGTTTTGGAAGAAGTTTATATCTGCAGATGAAATCAGTTGGTTTTTTTTTGTTTTGCATAACTGGTTGAATTGTTTTAAAATAAATTATCTAATAGATAAATCGTCTAGCTCAAACCTTTTGGGGTACGTGGCGGGACCAACATCATCATCATCATCATCAACCGCTATTTGTTCCAAATGCTTCAAGACATTTTTGTGAAATCCATTCACCCGAATGACCATAATGCAGAATGATTATTAGTCCGAACGGCCATTGCTTCGAGTACTATTTTAATAGGTAGGCAAGAAATACATCTTTCATGAATAATGTACCACTAGAATTGAAATGTTCCAAAAGCTCCTCCAACCCCTCCATTATGGGACATGTTGGCAAAACTGGAACCATTGCCATAACATGTGAGCCCTATAATGATTTCGGAAGAAATGTTTGAAAGTATCAAAAATTAGTCAAGTATTACTGTGATGAAAATTTAAAAAAATATTTGAGGTTATAGAACAGTTGTAGAAAATCTAAATAAAGGTAACTTTGCCGGAGAACCGAAACTTTTAAGCCTCGGTTTTTATCCCGCACTACAAATCTTAGTAGGGATTCTTTAAGACCCGAATCTAAGAGTCGGTGCTGTGGTTATATCACATTCGATAGTGTTTTACACTGTATTTATCTACACGCTTTTTTGTATTGTTACCGTAGTAACATACGATATTCAGAGGATACATTTCAGTAATTAAAAATCCTGGGAGATTCACAACGGGGTTGATGCGATGCAGGGAAGTGAAGCAGCGCATCGAAATATTAGATATACTATTGAATGGTATGTAGTTTTGGATCATCAATGGAACTTCAAATATTGTGTAATAGTTTTAGATTATGTTTTCCCTCGTGGTTATGTTACATTGTCTTAACTTTCAGGTTCATGAGAGATTCGCGGGTCCGTCTGAGGCAGGAGCACAGTCGGCAAATATGGAGATTTTGCTAATGGTATTGTTGTTATTATTTTATATTCCAGAAATCATAAAAAAACTCTTCTACTTCTTTAGTATTTGAACCTAATTGCTTTCAGAATTCGCGAGGTACGATAGCTAGATACCTACTTTAAACTCCCCTCTTAAGTTTCGAATCATTTAAATTTAAAAAAAAAACGATTGATTTCAAACATATGAGGCAAAAATATAAATGCTCGTCTAAAGATTTTTGAAATTTGACGTTTGCATAGAGGTTCCAGTAGTAATTCACGATTTGTTTGCGGGTAAATTTCTTGTGCGATTGAATTAGTTACAATTGCTGGTATAGTCTACATATTGAATTTGGTAAGTGTTTAACGGTCTACTGATGTTTGTTTTGTTAATAAAATCAATATTTCGCTCAAAAATTAAGAAAATCAAGTGTGCGAAATAAGAGTCTTATTTTTTCACTACGATTTATATTTCGGACAACGAAATTCAATATGACAGCAACCTCCTAATTTCCAGCTTATTATGAATGAGAACCGCCAGTGATGTCCATGTCCTCAGTGTTGTAGAGAGAGATTTTAAATTTTCCACTCACTCTTCCTACCTCAACGAGAGCTCTTGCCTCTTGTTTATATTGACCCCGAGTGAAGAAAAATCGTTTTTATTCACACTACACTCGATCGCTCTAGAGTGAGAAGAAGAGCTCTCAAATTCACAGAAGCGACTGCGTGCGTGCGCCTTAGTATGCTCACTGGCATGGGCTCTTCTGCTAATATACAGCAGCGATTGCAAATTCGCTTTGACGTTACATAACAAAGGAAGAAAGAAGAATGTTTCTTCCCGCTTCCTTTTTTCGGACATTTTCTGCAACTCCGGCGATGTTTTAACTTTCAATCGCACCAGCGAATCACAGAAAGAGCACTGGTGCGTCCTCACCCAAGTGTACGCGGCAGTAAAGGGCGAACACGAAATTATTGCGACACCGAAAATGTCATGCCCAGTACTGCTCCACCGGGCGTAGCTCCGGACAGTTTGGCGGATTTATGTCCTATGGAACAAAATGGACAGAATCTCGCCATTTACTGTGCCCTTTATCACGAAAGGCTCACTCTCAGTCCGCAAGAGCAGATGGCCTGCCAAATGAGATATTTGGAGGCGAACTTCGACATTTTCTTCTTTAAATTTGTCGTCCACATAGAACTTGCTCTTGCTGGTGAAAAACTCCAACCCCGGAATTTGCTTAAAATCGGCTTTTATATACGTTTCGTCGTCCATCACACAGCAGCCATATTTTGTCAGCATCTTCTCGTAGAGCTTCCGTGCCCGAGTTTTAGCCGTCGATTGTTGCCGCTCATCGCGGTTTGGGAAGTTCTGTACCTTGTATGTATGTAGTCCAGCTCTCTTTGCATTCTGCACGTAGCTCTGCGACATGCCGATCTTTAGCCAAATCAACGGCTTGAGACGTTGGGATTTGCTTTAACCATCCGCTTCACCTTTCCCTCCGTCTTTTGTTCTCCGGTCCCGGTTTTCTTCCAGCTCCTTTGCCCTGATCCAACGTCAACCGCTCCTGAACCGCTTCAACACTCTGGAGATGGTTGAATGGTGAATGTTCAACATTTTTCCCAACTGCCGGTGCGACAGGTCAGGAAATTCCAGGTGTTTGGAAAGAATTTGTTCTCTGACTCGCGTTGGTTCACCTCCATTTTCGTTGAATCGAAAACACGACTTCGAGTTTGACAGCATGTAAACAATACACATCAATGAGAAAGTGTGCAAAATTTGGTTGATTTTTACCCAATGGTAAAAAAGTTATGCCCTGTTGAGTGTGTCGCAATAATTTCGTGTTCGCCCTTTAATCGCAGGCGAGAGCACGTGGGCGAAGACAGATGAGACCATGTGAGCGCGATCGTTTAAAAGAGAGTGTGGTTCACTCACTCCAGGTAATCCTATCACAGGCGCACACTTTCACTCTGTCTATTTTTCACCGAATAAAAGAGCACTTTGCTTTATCTGAGGTGAGTTATGCTTGTATCCTCTGTGAAGGTACAAATCTCAGGCACCGGCGTAACATTAGTGCGAAATGCAATCTCTGAGAACCGCAAATACCCTAAGAAGAAAGTCGAAGCAGCGTTGGATGCCATCCGGGTTGCTCCACCCTTGTTCGAGATTCCAAGGAGTACGCTGTATGATTGCTGGAAGGTGTTGCAACCGGGCTCGGCGAGAGAGCCAACCGTTCTGACGGAGAATGAGGAAATGGAAAACGCTGCGTGGGTCAAGGACATGGCTGTAGCAGGACTTCCTGTTTGCGAAGAGATCCTGAGGATTAGCGTTGATCAATTCGCGAAGCATTTGGGAAATCAGGATGTGTTTCCACATGGAATGCCTTTAAAGGGATCATCAGGTATCAGGTAGGCTCAAGAGCCACAGCTTGCAACGGCACGTTCCCCTCTTAAATGGGAGAATTGTGCCTAGCCACTGGAACCTTCTAATCATCACCCGCCAATAAGTGAGGAAAGGTATGAAGGTAAAGGAAATAAGAAGAAGGAAAATAATGAATATAGAAAAGAAACGGAGCTGTGGTTTCTGAAAGCTGTGATTTCTGAGTCCCAATAGCCTCAGAAAGTTTCATGGAAAAATGATTTCGGGTTATATTGCTGCAGAAAACAGATATTAATATTATTGTTAATAGCATAAGAGTTCTTTTCTACATCTGGAAATGAATTGAAGAACGTTTTTTATGGTAAGATTTCTATAATTGGACTCATCAATAAGATGATGACCGAAAATACTAAAACATGCACATGCAAACGATTGTGCACGTTGCATGTTTGTAAGTTATAGTTGACAATGAACCTAACAGTGACCCGTTAGAGCCCTAATTAGGATACTACAGTTGTTTTTTGAGAGATTTAATAGATAGCTGCTGACTTTGGGTGACAACGATGACAAATACAATTTTGTCTGAAAACAAGTATTTAGATCTGCCCAGAGCCTATGATGCTCAGAAAAGGCCCAAGAAGCCCTCTTGATCCAACATGCTGAAATAGGCACGGCAGGTTCAGGACCTATGAAATTATTTGAGCCACCATTTCGGGCGAGTTCATCTGCCCATTCATTACCAGCAATACTTGAATGCCCACGGACCCATAAAAGATATACAGCATTTAGTGAGCTGTGTTCTTCTAACTGAGTCCAGCAAACTATGACCAGTTTAAATCTGGAATTATTTGAGCCAATCGATTTGATAGCAGCTTGAGTATCGGAACAAAAATAAATTACTTTACCCATTGTTTTTTGTTGGAGGACCGCCTCAAAGATTTCTGCTTGAAAGACTGTGCCAAAAGCACCCATTAAAAAATATTGTTGTAATCGCAATTCACGAGAGAAAACTCCAGCTCCAGCTTTACCATCAAGTAGAGATCAAGTGGAGATCTCTTTCTAGAGTCAATATGAGCAGACTAATTTAGCTTAGAGTCTAATATAACTCCAAGATACCTAACTTGATCTGTTTTACAAACTTCAGAACCAAAGAGACGAAGTGGACGAACTCCGATTATCCTTCGTTTTTCTGTGAATAAAACAAGTGTTGTTTTGATGGGATATACTGAGAGCCCAACATCATGCGTGGCCTCCCAGAGTACACTCTGAAATTTTCGCCGAGCTGTAAGCGGTGGCATTGAAACCTTTGAAGGTGTTCGCAATTTGGCGCAAGCAACAAGGAAACCATCGGGACCAACTTTATCTGGTCCACTCGGAGAAGGGTTCCTTCACGAAGAAAACACGGGCCCTCCTCAATATTATCATAGAGTGCGACCAGTACCGCCCAATACAGCATGACGTGACACAGTGTGGTAAGTGTCTGGCGTACTCGAAACTGCCACATGAAACCCTATGAGGAAAGTGGCCGAGCGCACACATCCATGGATTGCGCCTGATGGATGAATGTGCCTTATCAAAATGCTGCAACTACACCACTTCTTAGTTTTTATTAAAGCCTGTTGCGTCAGGTCAAAAAAGGTACTTATACACAATCCAATAACCATGATAAGGTAGTCATCAGCAAAACCATAAAAAGGAAATCCCAAGTTGTTAAGTTTTCGTAATAGACCGTCTGCTACGAGATTCCATAGCAGAGGTGATAGAACGCCTCCCTGTGGACAACCTTGAATACATTGTCTTCTTATATAGGCTCGTCTTAGTGATGAGTTCAGGTAACGATTTTTAAGCATCTCGTGCATCCATGTTACGATAACAGAAGGTACACCACGAAACGAAACATTGTCAAAGGCACCCTCTATATCCAAGAAGACTCCTATGCAGGATTGCTTCTGCGAAAAAGCCTTCTGTACATAATGGACAACGTGGTGCAAAAGGGTTGTTGTAGACTTGCCACTTTGATATGCATGTTGCATTTCATGATCTCTTTATGTTTATTCCATGCCCTTCTACACATGTTAAGTAATTTTGTGAGTTCATTGTTCCACCAGGGTGTACCCCTAGTTGATTTTATTGTTTGTAATGGACACGCTTCTTTATAGGCCTCTATAATGAAAGATGTTGTAGTTTCAGCAACATCGTCTAAGTCATTTCGGCTTTCAATAGAAGGGTGATAGTGATGAAATTTTAATGCAAGGATGTCTGTAAACGCGTTCGAGATGGCTCCAAATCCCAAAAAGAAAAGAGTATTTGCTGCAAAATTGACAAAAACTGTGCATTCGATTCGAGGTAGGTAATCGTAATAATTCCTGCAAAGTTGTCGATAAATATATTTTTTTTAATTACTTACGACATTGTTCAATTTTGCAAAGAGAAGCAGATCATCCTGGTTTCCCTTCCATCGAACGTCATCTATTTCATTCAGCCGCTTGATGTGTCTTTTTTAAGCCTATTAAAAGACTTGGGACACTGTGCTTGTGAAATGGCGGTTCGATCATGGAGGTGCGATGATCACAAGGCCAGATTTTGCACCTTTGTTGGAGCAAGCAATCAATGACATGGAGAATGAGGACTCCACTCTTAAAATCGGTTTTGCAAAATGCTGTCTGGTTCTTTGGAACGCAGATGCGATTGATTACACTTTATTGCCGAATCCGTATACAACCTCTTAAGACAAAAGTGAAAGCATTCCAGTTCCTGTACCCGAGCCAGAAGCTGAACCAAGCCTGCCTAACTTCTTATTTTTTCGTGAGTTGAATCGTCGGCTGCCATCAGAGCTGCTCGTTGCTCTCTAAGAGCAACGTAGAAATTTGTTGTGAACCGGAAATCCTGAGGCAATTCAGTTGTTCGATTTATGTATCCGATTAAGTAGAGGGACCACAGGATTTCCTTGAAATCGACCCTACTTTAATCTGCCTTGACATTAGCATGCATGATCTACAAGCAGAACAATAAATTGTTTGTGAGGAAAGTAGGTATAATAATTTCAACATTTATTAAATTTTCATGTCACATATCGTAGAATGTATTGCAGCAATATCTCCGGAAGTAGTCAATGAGATTGCCGGCACATCCGACGTAATCTCCTGGACTACACAGGATTTAGTAGCATCTAATTTTTTTAATATAATGATCTAAGCTGATCAAGTTTTATTATCAACAGATCAACAGGTGGCTTCGGGAGCTGGACACGCTGGATTCAAATAATAATCCAACAGACGGCAAGAAATGGTCCGATCCGCCATGTGTCTCAGTGCTGCCTGGAAATTCCGTCTGCACGTGAAAGAACGAAAGCACCGCGTTGCACCAGCGGTGGCTACAAGCAAATCTTAATGTACAGAGAAGAAGAAGCAGCTAAGAAGATGGTGGAAATATCCAAGTGCCAGAAAATCGAAGAAAGGAAGGAAAAAGCTGAGTTGAAACAGAAGGAGAAAGAAATGAAAGCTGTGGCCAAATTAAAGAAACAGAAAGAACGAACGAAGCAAAGGGGGAAACTGGAAAAAGAGAAAAAGGCCATTTGCTTGCAAAATATAAGGTGTTGTCTTATAATTTTGTTTTGCTAAATCAATTTACTACACAAGCCAGTTTCTATCACAGACTCTTCAAATGTGAAGTAGATGGAGATCTCACATGCAACAGTGCGAACGATACTAAAGCGGGGGCACCTTTGCCGAATGCTTCATCATTCCAGTTCGATCAAGTGACACGTACGGTCGTGTTTTTCGCTATCTCAGATCGAAGTTTTTTCCTAGTTTTTTCCCTCTCGTTTGTTTTCTCGCGATTTCGTGTCCGGCTCGTGATATTTCGCTAGCTCTTGCCAGTTTGTTAGTGGTGTCAAGTTAAAAAGAAACACTTCAAGCGTGTGCCAGCTTTCCTGCTCGATCTATTGCCGTGGCAATAGGTCGTTAAAGCCAACACGTTGTAACAACAATGCCAGCAGTATCAGCTCCCGCAAACACACCTAAGCCAAGCTGCTCCAAGTGGTAATGGCATGACGGATCGGTCTATCGAATCCCAACGCCCGATTACTAGCGAACAATCGGTTTGCTGCGCTCCCGGTAAAGGAGGTTCCGAAGAAGTAAAGTAAACAACCCGCCGCTTTTCACCATGTCTAAAAACATTGCGGCACTCAAAATTGAGCTTGCAGCAATTAAACTAAATCCGCTGTTCAAGCTGTGCAGTACGGACACAAAAATAATGTGCTCGACTGAAGCTCAATACCGTGCTACCGGCGCTCATTTGATCATCAACCAACACAAGTTTTTCACTCATGATGTACCAAATGATAAACAAGCCAATGAAGGTGAATTTGCGTGGCCTCCCAGAGTACACTCTGAAATTTTCGCCGAGCTGTAAGGCGCAAGCAACAAGGAAACTATCGGGACCAACTTTATCTGGTCCACTCGGAGAAGGGTTCCTTCACGAAGAAAACACGGGCCCTCCTCAATATTATCATAGAGTGCGACCAGTACCGCCCAATACAGCATGACGTGACACAGTGTGGTAAGTGTCTGGCGTACCCGAAACTGCCACATGAAACCCCTATGTGGAAAGTGTGCCGGAGCGCACACATCCATGGATTGCGCCCGATGGATGAATGTGCCTTATCAAAATGCTGCAACTGTGACGCTAACCTCGAAGGCAGCAACCGAGCCTGTCCCAAACGAGTGGAGTATTTGGTCTTTCGCAAGTAGGTGTCCACCAAGTCTCGGCCTGGTCAACGACGCCCGCCACCTTGAATGGACGAGGAAAACTTTCCGACGCTCCGGTACCAAGTTCCGGAATCTACCACCAGTTCCATTGAACCATCGCCATGCAAACCGCCCGTCAGCATCCGTTCAGCAACGATTCGCGGCTGCCGCCGCCGCTACCATGCCGTCTCCTCCTCCAGGCTAGGGCAACCCAAGTTGCAGTACCTCCACGCAACCACCCGTCGATGGACAGCTCTACGACTCGGAGCAAATGGTCGAGTTCGTTCAAGAGCTCTACCGCCAACTACGTTCCTGCCGCTCCAAGGAGGAACAGCTCAAAGCCGCCGCATCCGTGACGATGAAGTTCCTATGCAAGCAAGGACCGTAATCGCACCATCAGCATCCTCAATGGGAATGCTTGTTCCATCCGGAACAAAACATTTGAGCTCGGTGACTTCCTTAACAGGAAGGCCATCGACATCGCCATCGTCACTGAGACACATCTCAAGCCGGAACTTAGCATCTTCATACCCGGGTAACGGATTGAGCAACTTGAGCAAAGCGGCTCTAATGGAGGAGGAGTTGCGATCGCTCTGTGTAACAACATCAACTGCCACATGCTTCCAAGCTCCCAGCTGCAGTCTATCGAAGCCATCGGAGTTGAGGTCGAATCTGCCGAATCAGCATCATCGCGGCCTATTGTCCAAAGCAAGCCAGCACCGTGAACGAACGGTGCTAAGAAACGACATTCGAAAGCTAACTCGCAGGCAAGGACAGTTTATCATCGTCGATGACCTAAATGCGAAACACGAAACATGAAGACCTTGAAGAGGGCCATTACACCGTCCTGGGCCCAGATACTCCCACCCGGTTGAGTAGATCCGGGATCCATTCGACAATCGACATCTTCCTCACTAACATGGGGAACAACATCGCCCAACCGGTGCACCAGGAGCTCAGCTCGAACCACTATCCGATGGTGGCCGAAGTTGGCTCCTCGGTCAACCGGCATCGGATCACCATACGGAACTACCATCGTGCCAGATGGGAGAGGTTCCGACAACATGTCGACGACAACATCGATTTCAACATGTACCTCGAGTCAACCGATGACATCCATCGGCAACTGATGAGCATCGAGCAAGCGATCTCCCAGGCCCGGGAGTAACATGTACTGGTGATTGATCAGGTGAGCAACTCTATTGCCATTGATAGATCCACTAAAGCGTTAATACAATTGCGAAACGCCATCCGAAGGCAATACCAGCGAACTGGTTTACCAAAGACGACGAAAAAAATGATTAAGGCCAGAATCGTGGACCATGAGAATAACAATTCTGCCGACAAGATCCGCTCTCTCCCAGATTGTGCGAACCCGTTCTGGAAGTTGACAAAAATTTTGAAAACAAAGCCAAGGCCCATCCCACAGTTGATCCCACTAGACAGCAATGGCTCTAAGGATCGCTTGATAACTCCTGCAGAAAAGGCTGCTGAGGTAAGTCAACACTTCGTCAGCTCCCACAATCTCGGACAAAACATTGTCAGTCCACACGAAGCTGCCGTTAGCTTGCTTATTAATAACATCCATATAAGCCCCAACGACTTCACAGAGGAGCTGGAGATCTCAACTGACGGCTTTTGACTTATATCGAAGGCTCAAAGAACATGAAGGCCTCAGGTTATGAACACATTATGAACTTGGAGCTCAAGCAATTGAGCTCCCAGTTCTATAACCATCTGGCGATGGGTTTTCAACCAATGCCTACCGCTTGGCTTCTTCACTATGTTGAGGATATGTTGGAATTCAGCTAAAGCCTTCCCCATCCAGAAACCTGGGAAAGATCCTTCATGTTCCAAGAGCTATAGGCTCTTCAGCCTTTTCTCAGGAGTATCGAAACTGTTCGAAAAAGTGATCCACCGTCGGCTTCTCTCGTCTGCCAACGAGCTTAACATATTTCTCGTCAAGCATTTCGGATTCCGACGTGATCGTTTAACAATTCATCTCTTCAATCGAGTCATTAACATCCTCAGACGGAACAAGTCTGTTTCGAAATTATCTGCCATGGCACTTCTCGACATCGAGAAGGCCTTTGATAACGTGTGGCATGATGGCTTGGTGTACAAGCTGCATCGATACAATCTTCCCATCTTCCTGTTGAAAGCAATTAAAAATTATTTATCGTACAGGACATTCCGTGTTTCGCTGCTAGTGCAGTTTTTGATGCGCAAGAGATCTCCGGTGGCGTTCCACAGGGAAAACAAATATACTACGCCCACTTTTGTTCAACCTATTCACCTCGGACATATCCCCGCTTCCTGAAAATGGATTTCTGTCGTTTTTTGCCGATGCTACCGCAGTCGTCCACAATGGTAGGGTAACAAGAGCGCTCACAGCGAAACTGCAGCAAAGCCTGAATGTCCTGGCAGAATACTTCACCGAATGGAAGATCTGTATCAACGTGGTGAAGAACCGGGTCATCCTCTTCTCACACTCCAATTCTCCCAAACTTGTTCCGCCTGAGGATTGGAAAATAAGCCTCAACAACACAACGGTTGAATGGGCCAAATCAGCTGTCTATCTTGGCGTTACCATAGATAGCAAGCTTATTTTCAGGGAACAGGTTGACAAAACTGTCACAAAACGTAACGTTCTGTTGAAGCTTTTGTACCCATTGATCAACAGAAGATCTACTTTATCCCTGAAATACAAGCTCGCTGTCTACAAGCAAATCATACTTCCAGTCATCGAGTACCGCATGCCAATCTGGGAGAGTTGCGCAAAAACACATCATCTGTAGCTTCAGCGTGTTCAAAATAAGTTCCTCAGGATGATCCTAAACACCCCTCCGAGGACAAGAACATCTGAGGTCCACCGTCTGGCCGAGATAAAAATGCTCGACGATCGCTTTAGTGAGTCTATCAATCGGTACAGGGCACGCTGCCTGACATCGGATCACCAGATCATTCGGAATCTGGTTCCCCACCCTTAGGATTTTCAAATTGTAGCTATAGTTTTAGTATCAGTAGATTATTGAATTCTAACTAACAATGCCCAGCTAAGAGCTGATCTGAAAAAAAGATTAAAACAAAAAAACAGAAAACACATAAAACACATATAACAAAGTTGAAGCTAAAAAGCTAAAACACTTAAAGTTATAATTAAGAATGTAAGGCAATCAATGAAAATAAAAACAAATTTAGTTCTAATAAGTAGAGCACCAGTTTCATTGTAACCATCGAACGAGAAAGAACAATAAAAAGTTTAAGTCATCGAGCGTTCCAGGTTTTAATGACGATATCCATATCCACTGCCCCTGACCCGCAATTAGTTCGTCATTTTTGTCAAGAAATCGGCATTGGAAAAGCTATGTTCCGTGTGCATATAATCGAGCTCTACCTGTATCTTTGAGTCCAATCGCCTCTCCATTGGTATATGAGCCCATATAAACAAATTGACGTCCATTAAAAGGAGATTTTGGTCTTTTTGACTACACGGCAAATTGATATTCATACAAACACTTCTCCCAACAAGTAGGGGGCCCATTTTCCTCCGATGCCGCCTCGAAAATGGGAACATGTTCTCCTTAATTTATTCTAATCTCGTTTGAAATCGTTTACCACCATAAATAGCGTCGCACTCACTGTCACGATGCGGAAGTCAGAAATCAGCTGAGCCTGTGTCGGTAGTGAAATTTCCCCTAAAACTGGCTTTAACGGTAAGGTTCCCAACGACTGCGGCCTATTCTGCGGCAAAAGTCGTCTCCAGTCTCCAGTTCCCGGTGGAGCAGAGTCGTCTTCCGAACGAATGAGAAATGGTTCCCCATTTTATGTTCATGTGCGTGATACCATTCACCGAGCCTCTATGCTTCTCTGGTGCTTTTTAAACCATTGCTTCCTTGCTCGGCACCATCCACGAAACAGGGATCTTTCCCCGAAAGCAGCTGGGACCAGTGGCGTACGTCAGGGCTGGTTGTAATATTTTCGAGAATTGTTTGGATTTAAAGCCTGTTCTTCGCACGTGTCCTGCGTTGCATCAGAGACGTCTGGGGGAAATTTCAAAACCGGGACACAGACGGCAGCAAAACATTGGGTCTGATGACGTCGACATCGGTGACATAGGGGCAGGAGAGGGATTAAGAATGATAAATATTGAATAGATGTGTATTTATGAGCAAACGTAAATAGCATGAAATTAGCTCCGGCAAGCTTATTTGCTAACATTTATTTCGACGACGGTATTTGATTTGCACGTGAATCAGCGGTGGCAGACACTCGCATTCGTTTCTTCTCGGAGTTCTGTAGGCTTGGCTGGCTGGTCTGCTGGTGCCACGGCCTGCTAGCCCTGACCGTGCGGCTGTTATTGTGCTGGGAATTCGAAATGAATTTTATGCTAGGTTTCCTGAGTGGAAGCATTTGGGTTTTTTTTTTTCTATATCTCTGAATCTTTCTAGTTCATGTGGGAGTTATCCGGGAAATGTTGGATGCCGGTAACGTTTGGTGAATTCATTTTGTTGATACCTTGTTTAACATATATTTGTCTAGACTGGAATGCTTGCAAAAATAATGCTGCATACCTGCTGTTTGGTAGTTATCCAGTATGTGTTAAATTTGTTTTATAGATCGAATAGGAGAGAATTAGGGTGGGTTGGAGCCACACAAGCTCTCTTTTGTTTTGGAATTCAAAAGTTCAAAATTCATTTTTCAAATAAAGCCTGTCCTCGTAAAATTTCGGATACTTTTCTTTCATTGTCGGTTTTGAATTATTTAATGGTTCTCTGAAACGATTCACTCATATTGCAGCTTAAACTCTACACTTTATTTTGTAGTAAAACATGTTTACATTCTTGTTACATTCAGTAAAATGACGTCGAATCAAGTGGGACGTATTTTGTACAAACGGCAGCAAAATCCTAATTTAGCGGTACGCGATCTGGACAAAACTAACGGATGCATTGTGTTTTTTGATTGCAAATCCTTTGCTAAGCACTTGGTAAGGGCTCGGAAAGATGGAAGTGGAACAAATCGAAAAGTATGCTTCCGACAAATGGACAAGAAGGTGGTAGCTATTATTGAGAAAAATCCCAATCTTTCTGTGCGAAAGAGATGGCTCACAAAGTTGGGAAGTCAAAATCATACGTACAAAAAGTGAAGCAGAAACAACGACTGAAGGCGTACAAATTGAAATAGGTACCCCACCGTGATGACAAGAAAAATTTCACTGCAAAAAGTCGTGCTGAAGAGCTTTACACCATTGAACATACACCAACTTTTTGAAAACATTTTCTTGTATCATAACGGATGACGAAACATACGTACTCGAAGGCTTTAAACAACTTCCGGGTCTGCCTTTTTATACCGCAATGCAAAGGAACGCCATCGAGAGCATTTCCGGACAAAGAAGGTGGCCAATTTCTCGAAGAAGTATTTGATTTGGCAGGCAGTAGTTGTGGTCAAAAATCTAGAAGTTCTCTCCGGCACAATCAATAAGGATGTGTACGAGAAGGAATGTCATGTCAGAAGCCACAACTCTCCAGCTCTGGTTTGGCCTGATTTGACCTATGAAATCCGTCCTGGAATGGTATAAGGTGCAAAAGGTCAAATACGTGCCAATCCACCAAACTGTCCAGTACTTAGTGCCCAATAGAGAAGTACTGAGCTTTAGTTAATCGAAAATTCTTCGAAACTAAGAAGGAAGACAAATTTAACAGAAAGAAGAATGAACATCTTAATCAACTGTTCTAATGTAGATATAACTCTATTGTTGTGAAGTAAAAAATCGCTGTTGCTGTTATTATTTTTGAGTCGAACTTTAACATGGGCAGGATTTATTATTAAATTCTTAATTTGAAGGAAATCCTTGAGCAGCCTACCATTAATCAGTAGTTGTGCTCGCTGAATCGTAGTTTTCAGTTGATGAGAACTACAACATGAATGATTTATTTTCCATGTGTCATGCTGGAGATCTATTATAGTGAAATTAGCTTAGTCATGTATGGTTTACGTTTCGTTCGGAATCTTGATTAATTTCTCCAGAGCAGCACTTGTTGCAAACTAGTTTGTGTTTTGAATCAATTAGGTCACACTCAAAATTCTACCAATGAGATTTAAATGAGTGATCTGTCATATTTGTGTTAGATCTTAAAAGTAAAGACATATTAGTTTACATCTGACAACTTTTTTGTATATTATGTTGTATAAATGTAGAAAAAAGAAGTAGGCTTTGCTCGAAGGTAGTTGCCGTCACGTTTGCTTCCTGCTGAAATAATTTTCTCCTACAATCGTTGAAAACTGTAATTTTTCAATAACACCTTTGAGTTTGAAAAGGGGAAATAGTCCAAGATGTGATGAGTGTTGTTTTGTTCGTGAACAATCTATTTGACATTCCACCAGTACCAATGTGGTCCCAGGATGTATAGTGAAATTTGTCGATTGCTCCCAAGATCAAAAAAGAAGTCCACCGGGATCATCTTTAGTCACGCAATTGTGGGAAAACGGGATCTGACATATGATTGCGTGTGACTCTGGTGTGTCCGGAACTGTAAGGCTAACTGGAATGATTGACAAGCGCTGTGCGACAGGGAAGCTGCGAGTTCAGCCTGATGGGGGAACTACTACTCGGGGAAGTTTGATTTTGAGAACACCTCTACTTATTTTAAGAAGCTGACGAACCGACTGTGGATAATCATCACTTGGGTTACGTTGCGGGACGCGGAAGTCTTTGAAATTCGGGTTATCTCTTTCCATTTTATTCCTTTTCACTTTCTATTATATTACACCGTGTCCAATATATTCTCATACAAAATAAAACTCTTATTATTTCAAATCGATAACCCAGATTTTATGAATAACTTTACCCATTATATTGCAATATAATACTCATCAACTACAGCATATGTATTGGAATAACACCGCCTTTAACCTTCTTGACCAGCTTCAGACGTTTTTCAGAAACCGTCACAGGCGGCATGCACGACTTACATCGGCATTTCGTCGCAATTTCATTTGATTACGGTTTTGAATTGGTTCATATTAGACGCCCTGTGGTCATTTACCTTCGCCAGCATGTATGGCCATACGAAATAATCCAAGGGACTCAGATCTGGTGAACTGAGAAGTCGGTCAAATTTTCTCGGCATGAGCCCTGAACGAGATTTTAGTATGCGATGGCGTTCCGTCCTGCTGAAACACATAGTGATCATCTCCAATCACCTCTTGTGCATATGGCTTGGCTACTTTCTCCAAAACTTCCGTTTTATAATATACGGCATTCCCTTTAACGCCTTTGTCGATGAAATAAACTAAAAAACTGGCCAAATAAACTAAAACCTTCGAAACATAAACATGAAGAAAGGATTGCTAATCCCTGGGCCCATTCATTTGGATCTGTACGCAGTGTTGTTGTCTTCAGCCAACCAACTACGAAAAGTGCGGTCATCTAAGCGCAAGTTCAAGATGATGCATCTTTTTTCCACAGTACTGTCACAAACTAAATTGTACTGCACCTTTAAAAAAAATTTCAGATTGAATTTTTCATCAAAGAGTCAATTATTTCAATTGAAAATCCATTCGATTAACAGGTAGCAGAAGCTTGCATGTGTGTTAACCGTGGTTTTGCAACTAATACGTTTTATTTACTGGTTATCTACCACAACAACAATTTTCAAAACACGTGTTTTCTCATTGTCTGTGTTACAATTGCCGTCTTAAAAAGACTACTTTTTTTACAGAGTTTTGGCGTTCTTTCAACCATGAGGTTATCCTTAACAATTATTTCTAACAGCTGACCGTTAGCGCTACAAAAACATGCACTTTCAAAACTGCTCATTTATTTTATTGTACTAGTTGTTAGCACTTTCTTCGCTGCACTGAGCATTTCACTATAGATTTACTCTTTTTCTCAACATGAGCCTTTGAGTTATGTTGTTAATGTTTGTGGTGTTAATGGTTGTTGTTAATGGTGTCTTCATTCGATATAGATTCCGTGTTTTTCGAAAAGTAAATTATTTCGGTGAATGTCCAGCGGATTTTTATATTTTTAAGTATTATTCTTTCTATGTAGTCTCTACGTTATGGAATCAATTAACAAATTATTCAATAAATAAATTTTACAACTAGGATTTTGAAAACGACCAAATCTGCTAGAGAACATTGAGTCGTTACCCTTTTTCTGTTTCCTGATACGCTGTATGTTCGGCTCGAGTTGGTCAATTTCACCGTTGCCGTGTATGCATGATCTGGTGTTCTCTAGGGTGCCATGTTTTTGTACAATGATGAAATTAGGAGCGTAAATCCTCTGACAAATTATCTTTCACCGCCCGTACTTATATTCTTAAACATTCTTCTCTTTTCAGAGAGCAAGTACTGGGGGTATAACCATAAGTCATATGGGGATAGGGCCATAGCTAATGATCAGTTCCCAGCCATTTGAGAAGGAATGAAGCATCACTGAACCTTCTTAGACTAGATGCTCCCAACGATCTTTTGTAAACAAATTTTTGTTCCCTACACCAAACAGGACATTCTGTTTTACTATTCTCTCCGACTATTCATTTACTTTTTCCTTTGATATCTACTGAAGGCTATGTGGGTTTCCGTGTCTTCTTAAGGTGGATACCAAATCCTCCTATCTCCAACGGTTGCATGGACGTGGCCAGGTGAGCGAGCGAGGAGTGTATTTGTGGAGATTATTGCGCGAAGAAACGTATCATTAACTGCATACGTTCATGGTGACATGCAATGTCTTCAACGAATTATTCCTCATCGTAGCTCCACGAGTGGTGCAAACGTCAATGCTTATGCTAATGCTTATTATGTTGTATAAATGTAGCAACACAAGACTTCCCTATTACACAAAAAAAAAACATTTTCAAAAAGTGTCAAACGCCAAAAAAACTAGTCCGATATGTTTTGTCCTTGTCGTATTGGACGTCAAATGACCGTTAATTTACTTTAAAAAAAACTACTATCTATTAAGCATGTATTTATGACACATTTATGTTTTCTGCTAACATATTCAAAGAACTTATAAAATCATGCCAATATGATGAAAAGCTTACTATATCTGTAGCTGTTTTTGTTTTATGGCCGAAGATTATTTCTATTATGATGACGTTTTAGCAAAACCTGAAGGGTGCGGTTGGATTTTTTGGATATGTGATGGATATACGAAGCTGTTTGAGAATCTGCACCTCCGTACGATCTTGGACAAGGCTGATGAGAATTCACCTGTTTGCTAACTTTCAACAACCAAAATCGAGGAGTTGAATAAATCAACTAAACTCTAAGCCTGCCGCTCAACCCAAGTAACAATTTTAGTTTCATTCAAGCCATTTAGCACTCCTGCCGACTTTGATGATAAAACTACATATTAAACTGTTTTGTCTACCAATACCTCCTCTATGCTTCTTTAACAGTTATGTGCCCAACAGGAAACCTTTTTCAATTTCTAAACGTGATATTTCAATAAGTTTTGATATTAGGATATTGAAATTTGTGACATCTCATATCTAGTTAATAATTATCACCCTTGAGTGAAATAATGCTGGCTGAGCTAGGAGTGGGAGGGGGGGGGGCTTCTGATTTTTTTAACATAAAAGGCCAACATGGATTTTTTACCCACGGAACTAAAATGACCATTACTATGCAAATATCCAACAGATTTGGAATATTTTTGGAAGTTTTGGATTCAGAAACTCTACCGCTTTCTAATTTTTAATATGATTGATGGACATCATCCATCTCCTGAAAAACCGGATATCCGGAACAGTGTTCGAAATGGTATACTTATAAATGTTTCAATAGAAAACCAACAATAAGTATACAAAAACTGTGGAATATATACACAAGAATGTGAGTGATTGCAATATGACAATCCGGTGACTAGATTCAGGAACTGTCACCCCGGAGTAGGTTCCCATAAGGCCAGACAATTATATGAATAACTAAACACCCTAACAAGATGGGTGTCGAAATTTTTGGAATCGTTCCAGCAGAGAATTTCTTATTGTTTTCTTTACATCCGATGTCTTAGTTATTGATTGGCCAGTCTAGAGTAAGAAGTGCGAGTCAGGAACTATCGTTACAATTCCAAGAAGTTTAACACCCATATTGTGAGGGTTATATTCAAATATTTTTCTGGCCATCCGTGGCGTCATGGGCACAGGAAAACTCTGAACAGGCCATTCCGAAGCCAAGTGACCGCACACTACCAAAATGACATGTAAATGTCTGTCCCCTGAGACCGACACATGCAAGCGTCCTTTAGCACATAAAAATGAGTTCAAAGAGATGAGAAAATAAATTCAATCAAACGCATATTTCGTCGAGTTGCGTATGTATCAGTTACAAGAGACATAATTTTACACGAAATCTTTCTTTACGTTCCCCGACTTTATACAAACATGAATTACGTCTCGTGTAAAATTCATAATTTCTTAGTGTGCGGATGATCCAATAACTATGGCAAACGTTCTTCTGAAACGATGCCAAGAATTTTGCCACCCATATTATTAGGGTTCAATTCTGGCCCTTCATGACCCCATGGGAACCTGCTACGGGGTGACTGTTCCTGGATCAAGTCACCAGATTGTCATTTGGCAAACACACACATTGCTGTGTATTCTTTGATAGTATTTTAGTGTCATTAATGCTGACTTTCTATTGGAATCTTTTATAAGATATACCATTTTTCGGAACATAGAGTTCCTGATATCCGGTATTTTCAGGGGACGGATGATGTTAAATCGGTCACATTAGACAATTTTGAAAAAGAGGTTGAGTTCTTGAATCTAAAACTGCCAAAATATTCCAAATCAGTTGGATAACGATTGCATTAAAAAAATTGACAATAAATTCCGAATTTTCACTGACGAAACTATCCACGCAGCATAAAATCATAGTAGCCCATAGTAGCAGAAAAAATTTGACAGCTTCATCAGTCGAACTATAAACGTGATGGAAAAAACAGTGAAACAACTCCGTTCAAGTGTGCGCGTTCAAAGAACGGCACGCCCGTTCCGGCATCTACAACATCTTGCGCGCTATTGAGACCAACAATCAGAGCATCCAAAGAAAGCTCGGTTTCAGACGACCGACGACCCTGAGCGACGAAGCTCAAAGGACGCTAAGAAGGAAGACCAAGGGGAAAAGTGGCTGCGTCGCTGCGTTCGTCTTGGCTGGGAAGTCAGTTCAACTAGCCAAATGGTGAAAATGTACGCATTAAGGCGACGTAAACATCCCAGCCAACCACAAATCGTACTATAATTTTGATAGATGAAATCGTTAAGACATGTTATGTTTTATCGCCTTCGTTTATGCTAGCTTGGCAAAAATCAGTTGTACTGCATATTTTTTAAACCGTATATAATGAACAATTATGATTTATGTACAGAATAGAACAAACACTTTCGCATAAAATCTATTGAGATTGTCGTAATTAATCGTATTTCCTCGCATGTACTAGCAAAATAATGATTGATATGTGATTTGCGGATTTTTTTTTTTAAATTAAATCGTATATTTTATGATGGAACATCCTATGAAGTTACATATGACATCAGAAATGTATGCGCGCAGATCAGTTCAACGAATCGTTTCTTGTTTTGGCTGTACTTTTTTATAATATTATGGAGCAATTTATATTGAAAAAGCGGTTAAAAACCCTGAGAAAAGGTGGCACATACAGTCGTCTTCAGAAAAAGTATATAATTTAAGAAAACAAACGGTCTAAACATCTAAGACCCACTCCTCCATTTGTGTGCTGCTTTTGTGGAGGATCCAGAATACTTACATTCTGACATATGCGGTAGACTAATTTAGAAGGTGGTATAGTAATGGAAAAACGAATCAAACAAAATCTCTGGTGTGGGTCATGACGAATCAAAAAGTTAATTAGACCATATGAAATAATTCTATACCTAACTGATTTGTTGCTATCTCAGACCAAAGAGCTGACCTCGTCAGTTCCATGCAATAAAATGGAGCCACGAGCTTTCAGATAACACAGTCAGCTTTACAATCCCTCACTGCAATTTTGAATGAAAACCTTTGCCTAAATCTACACAAAAGATCCACGAACCTTGAGATGGGCTCTCCGCGGAATTTAAATATAATACAAATGGAAGATGGAGGCAGTTATTGGCACCAAGGCCTGGAATTTTGCCTCAAATCTGCTTTAAAAAACTTAAGAAGTCCTTTAACAATTTCAATTATTGTTAACATTGATGGCCTACCAATTTACAAGAGCTCAACAAAAAATGTTTGGCCTATACTGTTTAACATCCAGGAACTCCCTAACATAAAGCCACTCATCATCGGAATTTTCTACGGAACAAGTAAACCCAAAAGCGCCACTGAATATTTGAATCCCTTCATAGAAGAATTGCTGCCACTGTTGAAGTCTGGCCTAGAAGTAGAAGGTCATCAAGTTTTAATCAAAATACGATGCTTTATTTGTGACACACCTGCACGTGCATTTATCAAAGGTGTGATTAATTTCAATGGCAAATATGGTTGCATCAAATGCACTACAAAAGGTACTTATTCACAAATATCAAGAACAATGGTGTTTCCGGACAATAATGCGACTAAAAGAACAGATGCATCGTTTAGAGCAAGCGAATACTCAAATCATCAACGTTGTGAATCGCCTCTTACCAGACTTCCAATAGATATGATTGAGGATATTATTATTACTGATTCATTGCACCTGCTGGAGTTGGGAGTCATGAAGAAATTGCTCAATGGCTGGCGAACTGGCTGTATGTCGATGAACGCAAAATGGAGCACGTTTGAAAAGAACAAATATCAAATCTGTTGGTTAATGTGCGTGTTCCTCTAGGGAAATTCATCGAAGGATGAGGTCTTTGGATTTTGTTTCTCTGTGGAAAGGATTAGAATATCGAAACTTTTGAACTGATGCTGGCATTGTTGTTCTGAAGGATTATTTGCCTCGCCAAATATTTCAACCCACTTCCTAATCCTTTTTGTGCCGTTCGTATTTGCTCTGTTAGTAGGTATTCAATCATATTGGAAATAGCGCGATCGCTGTTTAATGATTTTTTGATTCAGTTTAAATCACTGTACGGTGTTGAATTCATGACAAGTAACATACATAATTTATGTCATATAGTAGACGAAGTTAAAAAATTCGGTCCTCTATTAACACTTTCGGCATATCCATTTGAAGTCTATCAATATCCTTCAACAGCATAAGTCATCAGCTATTACCACTGTAGGATGTAGGATGATGTTTGTAGATGAGAATAAGTCAAACGAAAGCAAGCTTGTGTTATCACAATTTACACTTTCTGCAAATTTCAAAGATAAATGGATCTTAACTAATGATCAAGAAATAGTAGCATTTTCAAAAATGATTAAAACTACATCAGGTAATTTTGTTGAAGGGCAAATTATTTCGTCTAAAACGAACAACTTCGAAGAACCATTTAGATCGTCTTATCTTCACATACACAAAGCAGTACTTACGTTTTCCGGAAAGCGGATTATTAATATTGACTGCATTTTTTGCAAATTAGTTGCAATCCCTAGAGAAGAATGTGTGGTATTTATACCGCTTATACATACAATTAATTGATAAATAAATTTTATATTTTGGATTTATCTCTTCAATTAAAAGCACGAATGAGTTTTTATTGTCAAATTCAATCATTATTACATAGAAAAAAAAAGAATAAAATTGCAAAGCAGTTCAAACATTCGTGAATAAAGAAAAATAAACAGCTCATATTATTTAATCAAGTGACGTATCCTTCGAACTCATGTTCATCTCTTCATCGTCATCATCGTGTTCAGTGTCACCATCAATTGCTTCTCGATCCATTGTCTCATATTGAGAATCAAGCTCATTTTCTTCAGCACTGTCGGTTTGAACTGTTTTGTCTAGGTCAAGAGGATCTTCGCATTTAATGTTGTTTATAATTTTCTCGCCTTGTAGGAGTCGCTTTGTCCTTTTCTGTTTGCGTGCTGGACGGCATGCAGACCTACGTAGCAGCTTATTAGTGCTTCGAGACTTACTGTATCGAAAAAGGCGGTTACTACAGAAAGTCTCCAATTTCTGTGCACTATATGTTGGATCTCCGCATACTAATACTAATCGCACCAACAGCTGCAGAACATTACCGAATTCTCTGAAACCTCGCCTTGATTTTTGGCCACGACTGATACCGGTCCAGGTGAAGCGGGTCCAAAATTCTCTTGTGAACAAGCAATCCACAATCGTATAGCATGCATTATCTCCTTTGTCACTATATGAGTTCGGCGGAATGATCCGAGTGAAGTATACGAGCTTTAAAAGAAAACGATTAGTATTGGTACAATAATAAGTAAATTAAATAAAAAATTACATATTTTCTGATAAGATCTTCGTTTCCCAACTTAACATTTAACATGATTTGTTCAGTAAATAAAAGGAAAATCTTTCAACACCCCAGACCATGGCCAATGCTTCACATGCTTCACGCTGTGTCTGTGGATATTTTTTTTCTGTATCCGACAGTGCTTTTGATGCACATGCTATCATCCTTGGAATATTTTTTTCATTATACTGGACAAGAACAGCACCAAGTCCAATTGAGGAAGCATCAACATAAAGTTCTGTCTCATCTTTGTACTGAAAAAATCCCAACTTTGTGATCGTCCTTAGCGCTTCAAATTTCAAGCGAACGAATTCTTCCTCCTCTTGTTGTCTCCAGTAAAACCGATCAGCCCTTGCCAGATTTCTCAGATATTTGGTTTTCTCTGCTCGCTGATAAATAAAGCGCTCTGTGAAATTCATCAGTTCAAGAAAACTTTTCACTTCAGACTGAGATTCAGGTCTACGAAAGTCTTTGATAGCCTTTATTTTATCTTCTTCGATTCGCAGCCCATCATGTGAAAGTGAGAAACCTAGAAACTTGCTTTCCAAGCACGCATTTTTCTTCATTGAGGCTTACAATATGTTCACGCAAATGACAGAGAACAGCATTCAAGTTTCATCATGCTCTTCCTTAGTTTTTCCATAAATCAGAATATCGTCCAGATAATTGCAAGTGCCCTTACAATCTGCTAGTATTATAGTTTGTAATATTTCTTGAAATATATCCGGGGCATTGCATAAACCAAAAGGCAATCGATTGAACCGGTATGTGGCATTTCCTGCGAAGAAGTTGGTCAAGTGTCTTGAATTTTCATGTAAAACAACGTGGAAAAATGCTCTTTTCAGATCTATCGTTGAAAACCAGGCAGCACCTTCTAAATCGGCCAATATTGATTCTAAGGTTGGCATTCGAAAAGTTGTTCTGATTATGTTTCTATTGGGGCCTCTTAAATCGACCACTAATCGAATGTCGTTTTTATCATTTGGAACGACTAGAAAAGAGGAGCAGAAAGATTTATCCATGTCGTGTATCACCTCTTCGCTTATTCCTGTACGCAAAAGGTCTTTGATTCTACGTATCGTTTCACCCTTGAATGCCGGTAGAATACTGGTGAACACATTTCGTGACGGTGGTAAATATTTATCGAACGATAGTTTAACGGGTGCCACATTGAATTTAGGAAACTCGTCAGAGCTTGTTACGGAACACATTTCTCCAGCAAATATTTTTAAATTCGCATTTGTGTTATCTGTTGCGGAAATTGGAATGTTTAGGCCAATTTGAAGAACACTGTATCGGATTGAAGTGTTCCTACCAAGCAGTGGCCTACCGTTTTCAATGGCATAGAATTTTTCTGTGGTTTGTGGTCGATCGTTGGATATATAGAAATTTGCCAAAAATGTTGCAATTACTGCAATATGGTCTTGGGATGCATATGCTCTTAGTGGATTATCTGAACCTATTGATATTCAGATCAACGCGTCCTTTGAATGAATGTCATTCCTTAGCTTTTCAAATGTTTTCCTATCAACCGTGTTAACTTCTGCTCCAGAATCAATCCAAACCTTAACTGGTAAGCCTGCTACTTTTCCAACAATTTCTACATTATTTCTGACATTATTCAAATTTTCTTTCACGTCAGTAGTTCGCAGAATCATTTTCTGAAAGATATATAAACCGATTTAACAACAAAATAATAAAGTATAACCTAATTTATTCTCTAGTTTTATTAATGAACAGTTATCATAAAATAATCAAATTTAGCAGTCAATGTAATCAGTATAATCAGGATAGTAATTGAAATTATTCACTTACTGAATTTTCTTGTTCGTCATTGCTATATTCGTTCTTGAAAACGGTTGCAATCTTTCGTACTTTTTCTGGCACTGCTGCATTGAAGTCGTTGTTTTGCGTTTGGTCAACACTGATGAGATGATATTATGTATTTCATAAATAATTTGAACTGTTTATTTGAATTTTGTATTTAGTATCAAATATTTAGCATGCCACTTCGAGGCAAGGCAATATTGGTATTCAATATTGCCGTTGGATTATTGGAATAAATCATAACACCTGTCAAGGTGTTCAGAAATTTGCCTCTCAGAGCATTTTTTTACCATCTACTCGAAGTTGGTATTTATATTGGTCTAACAGTTCCGTTTTCATTAACAAGTACGAAATGTTAAGTTATGGAAAACTTCTAGTACAGAAATGGCTGCCGGAAGTTGCGTCGTCCATCAAGAAATACCATAAGGGCGAGGACGATGGTGATCTGGCGGATCTGGCGTCGGCCCTCTACTCGCCAAAAGCCCCCGCTCGCAGAAGCTTAGAGCTTTTTTGTTACAAGTAAGATTAAATAATTGCCTCGCATCGAAAATTTATCAAAAGCTGTTTTTTGATCATCATCCGAAAAAAGTCATTTTTGTTAATTCTAAAGTTGTATAGATAGATTTCAATTATAATTGACAATTATGATTGACTGACTGACTGATAGGAAATCTTGATTTTCATGAAAATTCGCAATTTTGTGAATAAAACTCAGATTTTTCAACACGAATGGATTCAGAGAGGTTCATTTCATGGAAATCTAAACCCAACATTCAAAGGGCGGAGCTGAAATTCATATTTTTCAAAATAGAAAATCTTGATTTTTATGAAAACCAATTTTGTGAATGAAATCTCGGTTTTATTTCATTGATCTTACGTGTTACGAAAATCTGTGTTCACGAATGGATTCAGGCAGGTCCATTCCATAAAATCCAAGTCCTACTTGCAAAGGGCAGAGCCAATATTCTGGTTGTTGATGAGGTAGATCATATTACTACGGAAATACGTGTTTTTGTGAATTTTAATCACATTTTTCTAAAAAACTGGACGTGTTACAGCATTTCTGAGCCCATATTTGAATTCAGCGTGGCAAAATCTATAAAATTCAATATATATACTTGAAGGGAGTGAAACTGCCGACTAGTGTTATTTGATTATTACCAAAAATGTTCAAAATGAGTTATAGTTAGGCTTCGTGATCAAGTGGTGTTCGGCGTCACCCGTCGTATATGCGATTTTCATGAAGTGAGGGTTCGATTCCCGCTTCATCCCGTGGAAATTTTCGCAAATCGAAAATGTCCACACTGTTCCACTGTGTATTAGGATAAGTTGTCCGTTGTAATTCGCTAGAATGCCAATACGAACCAACTGGCGTGCACTGTTTCGATGGTATTTTTTTTTCAAATGGCCAATGGAACACCGTGGGTGTGTGTAAGCCATGGTCAACAAAGGAAAGAATAAAAAGGAGCACACTCAATCGAGACTGTGATTCCACAGATGCAGCTAAACAGCGAAGGATTATTTATCGTTGAGTACTGTACGAGAGTATGAAGTATATCTTTTCATTGCATATGAAAATGCCAGATGATGGACAATGTAATCTTTAGCATAGATGAACCTCAAATAACTAGAAGAAACATGAAATAAATAGTGATTTCAGATAATCTTAATATGAACTAATTACACAAGCATAGATGTGAGAAGGAGCTGATGAAGATATTCCCGCTGGTACACGCGATCAAATGCAAAATTCAGAAAGGCAAAATTTGAGCGAACTTCTTCAGCAGGTAAGAACTGATGGTTTTCTAGATGATGTATTATTAATCTTCAAAATGATAGTAATAAATTGGTAAACAATCATGATTTATGCATCGCCTCATTAGCCCCATAGATAGAGCATATGTATTTTGGAAAATGTAGGAGTTTTAATCCTATTAAAACAATCACCCATGGTTGGCCTTCTCTAACCTATAAAGCGAAAATCAACATACACATGACCGAATTCATGCAAATTTGAATATCTACTTCTCATTTCTGAAGAACGCTCGGACTTTTCCCTTGATACTTCCCATTAGATTCTGCACAACATTCTCCGTAACTTTTCGTTGTGCTGCAGACCAAATTTTCTTGAAGCAGTCAACAAAGCTTGCTTCTCTTCCATCTTTCTTAAGATGCCGCTTAATTATTGCCCAGTAATTTTCGGTAGGACGTAGGTCAGGGCAGTTTCTGAGATTTTGAATTTTTCTTACGAAATAGACTTCTTTCTAATTGATTAACATAGCAGAAGCATATTGAGCATATGGCAGATCCGGCCAAAACAACTGAAGATCCATATTATGTCAGTATATTCATTTTTTAGGCATTCTTTTCTGTAATGTTTACCATTAATTTTGCCCGTTGTGAGCTATGAAGAACTTCTTCAAGCCACAGGAGGTTTATTTGCACACGCAAAACCTGTTTCCTAAATTTTTCCGGTTCGACTATTTCGCACATCATTAAGCACATCAGTCCTCTACTCAGCGTTTAAAAATTGCGGCTTCGGAAGTGTACTGGTATTCACTTTGACATTCATCATGATATTGTTACGCCTTTTAATATTCTGCACAATTCAAACGCTAATGTCCACTCTTTGGCAATTTCACGAACGGAACACGGTTTAGGCGATTTCAAAAGAAGTACCGATGTCAACTCCTTTTTACCCTTCTTACATCAATAGAAGGGTATTAAGATCGCTTGAAAACTCGACTTTTTATCCGAGGCCCACAGGGCCGAGTGTCATATACCATTCGACTCAGCTCGACGAACTGAGCACATGTCTGTGTGTATGTAGTGTGTGTGTGTGTGTGTGTGTGTGTGTATGTGTGTGTGTGTGTGTATGTGTGTGTGTGCGTTACAAATAATGTCACATCGGTTTCTCAGCCATCTGTGAACCGATTTCAGTTCTGTTGACGGCAAATGGAAGCTACAGCATTCCCATAGAACGCTATTGATTTTTTCATTCGGACATTTCGTTACGAAGATATGAACGAAACAGTACTTGAAGGCCTATTATAATAGTAATCAAACAGTTTAGTCTCCGATTACATACTGAGCTATTTGTGTACCGATTTTAGTTTTGTTGGTGTCAAATCAAAGCTATGATATTTCCAAATAACTGGTCAAAATTTCATTATGATTGGATAATTCTTCATGGAGATATGACCAAAACAATACCTGAGAGCACATAATTGTGAGATGACAATATACTCGTTGCAGTGCAAAACCGAACAAGACCAATCACACCAATCGATGCCGCTTGCATTCTATTGTGTCGTATCTGAAGCGTTGTATAGCACATACAGCGGACTAGCCACACTATGCTACTGTATAAATTAGAGCAGCATCGATTGGCTCGAGTGGCTGGTTTTCAACTGCAACGAGTATATTCGAAAATTACACAAAGTCTCCATTTACTATTTTCAACGAATATGTACTTATTAAGCATCTTGAATCCATATCGATAATCAAATTGAAGCTCAGGATTGAAGCTTTGTTAACGCCAAATTAAAGTTATAAAATTTCCAAATAAGTGTTCAAAATTTCATTATGTTAACTTCCTTTTTACCCTTCTTACATCAATAGAAGGTATTAAGATCAGCTTGAAAACTCGACTTTTTTATCCGAGGCCCACAGGGCCGAGTGTCATATACCATTCGACTCAGCTCGACGAACTGAGCACATGTCTGTGTGTATGTATGTGTGTGTGTGTGTGTGTGTGTGTGTGTGTGTGTGTGTGTGTGTGTGTGTGTGTGTGTATGTGTGTGTGTGAGTTACAAATAATGTCACATCGGTTTCTCAGCCATCTGTGAACCGATTTCAGTTCTGTTGACGGCAAATGGAAGCTACGACATTCCCATAGAACGCTATTGATTTTTTTCATTCGGACATTTCGTTACGAAGATATGAACGAAACAGTACTTGAAGGCCTATTATAATAGTAATCAAACAGTTTAGTCTCCGGTTACATACTGAGCTATTTGTGTACCGATTTTAGTTTTGTTGGTGCCAAATCAAAGCTATGATATCTCCAAATAACTGATCAAAATTTCATTATGATTGGATAATCCTTCATGGAGATATGACCAAAACAATACCTGAGAGCACATAATTGTGAGATGACAATATACTCGTTGCAGTGCAAAACCGAACAAGACCAATCACACCAATCGATGCCGCTTGCATTCTATTGTGTCGCATCTGGAGCGTTGTATAGCACATACAGCGGACTAGCCACACTATGTGACTGTATAGAATTAGAGCAGCATCGATTGGCTCGAGTGGTCTGGTTTTGAACTGCAACGAGTATATTCGAAAATTACACAAAGTCTCCATTTACTATTTTCAACGAATATGTACTTATTAAGCATCTTGAATCCATATCGATAATCATAATTGACACTTAGGATTGTCTAATAATGCATTCTATGGACTAATTGTATGAAATTTCTAATATTCATGTAATTTCCCCTTCTATATAAATAACATAAACAGGTCATTAAAGGTTAATAATGGTAATATTTTAATCACATCGATGAACAATCCGTCCAGGATTGACAAATAGTTCATTCTAAAAACTGAATGTATGACATATCGAATATTCTTGGATCTTCCTGGAATTTCTGATGAAAATATGTATCCAGTACAATATTAGCCACATTTGAGTTCGTAATTTTGATGAAATGTAAGAAGGGTTCAGTCTCACCATCGGTGGATTAATGCGGGTTTTCTGGTTCGATTCACCCTTTATGCGTCTAGATTTCGGTAAATCATTAAAAGAACAAGTTTTTCTAAACTTCTTATCATTCTTGAACAATGCATATTTAGTGCACTTCACGCTTTTTGCCAATTTTTGAAACGACAACTTTTCGATAAAGCATTTGTGCAGATATAATCTGCGAGTTGATAATCTGATCCAACCCATCGTTAAAAGTGCCTCACTTTGATTCCGTCTTTTCAGATGTGTTGCCAAAGTAGACAATCTTTCTACACACAGAGCGACGATTAACATTTTTTCGTAAAGTTTTAAACCTAAACCTTCGATATACAGGTGTCCACTTTCTTGAATGAGCAGTCCTTACACATTTGAATTGTGTGTTAAC
>JASCZW010009882.1:0-39849 GCA_034211315.2 Aedes japonicus
GAAGCCTTCGAATTTTTCCGCTTAAACGCTTTCACGACACGTTTGTAATCCTGATCCCTAATAGAACTTTTTTTCTCATTCCTTTATGATTCAACGTTTACCATATTGTATGCATAGTCTTTGTTACCATGGTTATAGTCAAGAATGCCATGAACGTGGTGAATTCGTCCATTTCATGGTTACTGTAACCATTATATGCAATAGTCATCATGATCATTGTTTTTATTGTCGGTATAACGATAGAATTAATCTCCGAGTGGGACATCCTACAGTACATTTACCACCAGTGCTTGTAACTTTGCCGTTCAGGTGCTCATTAAACTACTGCTTCTACCTTTCCATTTCGAACGGTTTTTTGAATTGGACAAAACAAACATGAAATATAGGGTTGTACTTGTGGATTTATATATCCAAGTATTACATAATCTTTTTATTAATAACTTCTTAGTATAGAATTCTGGCTGCACTTCAGCTTAAAGACATCTGACTCGTGAAATATTTGAAGTTTTTTAGATTTGTGCCTTAAAAAATTTGAAGTGGCGATGCAAATTTGCTAATTTGATAGTCAGTTCTTTCGCAGTTATCTCACTTATCGCTTAGATGGCTACTGACTCAAAATGATCTGTAAAATCATAATTATAAAACGTGCCCGGATTTTTTTTTTGTAGATTTGTCGCTTCAGAGGTCTGAGTCTACGTAAGAATTTATTTCAGTGTATGGTTTAGCTGTCAGTGGATCCTTCTATAGTCACTAGATTCATAGTCTGGCAGATACAACGACGGGAGCCAATTGGAACTGTCAGTTGGCGGAGCCAATCGAGCATATCTCGAGTAATTCATGTTAAGGGCCTAAAAGCCATTTGCCAACTGACAGTTCAAATTGGCTCCCGTCGTTGTATCCGCCAGACTATGAATCTAGTGACTATAGATCCTTCCACCTTCGCGTCCAATGACGTCTATATAAGGTCTGGGGCAACGCACTGCTTTCTTGTATTGGATGCAAAAATATTGTAAACATTGCTGAGCCGACGAGTGATGACGTAACACTTTTGAACTTTCTATTGGCGGGCATAGGTTCGGATAAAAAAAATCGGTTCAAACGTTTATTATAAATGCTGAATTGTGGAAATAATCATGATACAAAAACCATTTATTGAGCAGAAGCCTTTCCTCCCAATAACATCGATCATGAGTGAATTTAACTGAGGTAATTGAATTTTTGTCACACAAACTTAAAACTCCGAGACTTGACAATCGAGTAGCGATATAGTGCCAATTTTCCATCATCGATCGGTAGACTGGAATCGGTTGAAAAATTAAGTTTTATAGCGCATACAATAAACAATCACGGAGCTAACGAATCAAAATAAATAGTATGACTTAGCACTTTGCTAGCTTTTGTGTAGCGTGCGCAAGGAGTGCAGTGGTATTAGTTTTTTTTTTAATAATCATTTATTTGTACAGGCTCAATCGAATTAACTTTACAGAGCCAAATTTTCATATTTTACAGTGGTATTAGTGTCATGAGCGAATTTTGCTCATTTCACTAATATTGTTGTGGCTACTGCGCCAGACCTTATATAGACGTCATTGATTTGCGTCAACGTGCATATTGTTTACTTATAAATTGATGTTTTAAAAATGACGTCTTAACAACAGGAGAATAAAAATCTTATTTTGAATAAGTTGTCTAGAAAATCTTAATCGTTCACAGAAAACAATCGTGAATTCGGTCGAGGTGACGCAACAAATGATTTTTTTAATCAGTTCGTTTATTTGTTAGGGTCAGGCGTGTTTACACTTTACGGAGCCGATATTCAATATTGTTGTGCTAAACATTTTACTTTTTGTTATTAGTAAAAGAGGGATGCCAATTACTCGTGGCTAGCTCGAGGACGCAACAAATGATGTCGAATGTCATCAGCAAGTTTTTATAAAACAAAACGGTTCAGAGAAAGCCAACCGAGCCGTGGAAAAGGGGAACACGCAACGATGAGAAACAAGTAGTGATAGTATACAAGAAAAAGCCCAAGTTGTCGGGCACAATTAGCTCAGTCCACATCTCACTTTAATGTCCTTCACAGTTGGCTTAGCTAAATTCACTGTCAAAAAAGTGAATTAAGCTAAGCCAACTGTGAAGGACATTAAAGTGAGATGTGGACTGAGCTAATCAAATCCAAGAAAAAGCCTCGCCGAGATGAAAAAGGGCTTAAAAATGCGAAAAGTAGGGTCGGAAATCTATATGATTCGGTGTTAAGCAAACATACAGGTCGCATCGTACAGGACCGCCTAATAGCTTAAGAAGCAGCATTCTCAAAACACCCTGTTTTGGATTAATTTGGCATCTTGCCTTGAATCAGTAGTGACGAAAAAATGGTACGAGAAAAATAATAAAGAAAAAAAATAAATGATTGTGGTACCTCGTGACATTAATCCACTAAACTACCGATCGAGAAATGTTTAGCAATAATGAAGGCTGACTGTCGTCGTCCTCCATTAGCTTAGTCGGTGAAGGTGCAGCTACGAAGCAATACTATGCTGGAAGTGACTGGGTTTGGTTCCCGGTCTGATCTAGGAATTTTTCGTTAAGGAAAACTTCTCGACTCCCTGTGCATGATTGTACTTGCCACCTGGAATTGAAAGCTGTCAATGAATAACTGTAGAAACGTATTTAAAACACTAAGTTGAGAGCAAGCAATAAGCGAATTGTGTAAGCAATAAGCTTGAAATGCTAAAAGAAGCACTTCAAGGAGAAGTGGACCAAACTTTCAAAATCAGCGGTGCATAGCTTGTACAAACCTTGATGGCAGTAGTAAAGTCAAAGCTACGAAAGTTTGGAGGTGAGGGTGAAATTTAAATCTATTTATGCAAAAATGTAAAGTATCATTCTTGAGGAGAATAAATGTTGAGAAAAAGATTTGTTTGGAGTTCTGTTAAACCTATAACGTTTTTGTGACGATACAAAATTTATATGTCCGAAACACGCTTTGAAACAAACTCAAAATGTAAAAATCAGGATGTTTTTAGTTTTTTTAATCTTCTTAATATTAAGTCACTCCATCCTTAATAACTGCTCTGATTCTTCGTATGATTTGAGGTATTTTCAGAGATAAAAAATGAATAAGAAATCGTGTATTGCAAAGACAGGCAAACACCATAATAAATATTACTTGTTTCTATGTGTTGTTTTCAGTATGATTTGCTTTTAGCAATTCCCCATTAATTATCCACAATTTCTTCTCAGACACAATTTAATTATTCTCAATGGTTTACAAGTAATGATATTTTGAAGATAACGCTTGTGAAAACACATGCGCCCTTTTGAAAATTATTTCCTGAGTTAATATTTTTGGATTTTGATGCGTTTTTTTATCACAAAATTATCCTTTATTTTGGTTTTGTACTGGCTATTTAGAAAATATTAATAATTTCGAATTCAAAGCTGGACAACATTTTTTTTTGACACGAAACATGGCATGCGGCATATCAAACTGCATGATTTTCCAAAAAATGGTTTGCCGAGCACATGCTGTGGGTGTCTGACCATACTAGCCACTTGAGGAGGCCCTGCAGGATCCGAGTTCCTCCGGGAAAGTAGCCATATTCAAATCGTTACCAAAACCTGTGTCATATCAAACTTCGTGATTTTACAAAACTTTGTCTTTGGAGGACATTTAGAGGGTGTCAAACCACACTGGCCACTAAAAGCAGCCCTGCGAGATCCGAGTCTCCCCAGGAAAGTGACCATGTTCAAGTCTCTTCTGAAACTGGGCTTGCGACGTATCAAACTTTATGATTTTGCAAAACTTTGTCTTAGGAGCAGATTCTGAGGATTCCTGGTCATACTGGTCACTTTAAGAGGCCCTGTGGTATCCAAGTTCTTTCGTAAAAGTGTTAATAAAAGTCTCTCGTAATAACCGTTACAAAAACCTGGCTTACAAGACATCAAACTTCATGATTGATCTAGGTCATGAAAAGACGTTTTACGGATTTCTTACCATACTGGCCACTTAGTTCCGGGAAATTGGCTATATTCACTGGCTTTTCCAGAACCTGGCTCGTGATATCTCAAACTTTATGGTTTTGCTAAAATAGGTCTTCAAAGAACAAGCTGAGGATTCCTGGCCATACTGGCCACCTAGGAAGGCCCTGTGTTATCCAAGTTACTTCGGAAAAATGGCCATATTGAAATCGTTACCAAAAGCTGGCTTGCGATGTATCAAACTTCATGATTTTGGAAAACATTTTCTGCGGAGGACAACCAAAGTATTTTCCTGGAAACTTAATTCTTCTACTTAGGCTCCAAGGCTAGATTGGACAAAGAAGACCTCGCCTCACTTTTGTAATTTGTCCGTCTTTTTTGTGTTTTTTCGGAAGTTCATCACGCTTTGGTACACTCAAACATGCACGCCTTTTCCAGTTCGACAGTATCGCTTGTGGTTAATGTTTAGTTGGGGCATGTACCGCTAGCCGAGACAAGCATAGAGCTAATGTAAAAACAGCTATTGTGGTTTCACTGTTTAAACGGGATTTTAGTTTTGGTTTTCGTTTTGTTCGATAGTGTGAATTGTTTTTGCCCATAATGATGAGAGACTCGGAACCCAGAGAATCCGGATCAGTGCGGAGCCAGATTCAGCCTTGGTGGACAAGGATATTTTTTGGGTTCTCCTTAGCTCAGTTGGTAAAGACGAAGCTATAAAGCAACACCATGCTGGAGGCGGCTGGGTTAGATTCCCGGTCTGGTCTAAGATTTTTTTCGAGTTCACTACAGAACAACTCAAATTAAACCTGAAAGCTTATATATACCTGATGAAAATGAAGATGAAAAAAGCCACTATCATGGCCGTTCTGCAACACCACTTCATGGTTTTTTTAGTTTTAAAGTCGAAAAACACATTGTGCAACAAACATGTTAATAAAGTTTGGCTTGTGCCATTTTTGTTGTTTTCTATGTGCCTTCAAATATTTGCGGATGTTGACGGAACTTCAGGCAACCTTTACATTACGTGAATTTAAAAGAAAAAGTGGCTGCGAAATATGGAGATTTCCATTTTAAAATTTATAAAAACTAGATATATGTTCTGACTAGTACCTCAATCGGCTTACCTACCTTAGTTCATCTACTTACTTATGCTACTATTATATTAATTTACTCCATACATATCGCAATATTAATTAAAAACTCGCAGGATGTTCAGATACTGTACTATCTGTGTGCCATGATTCAGTCTTTCTTTACATTCATTTGGGAATAGACTAGAAAAAAATAGTTTCAGCTTATTTTTAAAGTGAATGGTGCAAAACGGCCGTAGAAATTTGAATTGACAGATATTTCTCTAAAGTATCTCACGAATGCCATCATCAAGAATAGGCTGCGGTGTGCCTAAACGGGCGGTATGGTCAAACATAAGTGGATTTATAATATCATTGCTATCAAAATCTCACAAAATCTTCACTTTTGCTGGAAAACTGAATAATGGGCCTGAAATGATTAAAGATTAATATTTTATTTATGTTCCACTCGAGCGGGCGTGTCGACATTATTTCCAGTACAGTGCTGCTTCCTACCCAGCAAGCAGTTTTATTGCTTTGTTAGTGCGATAGCTCTGCGGAATCGATATAAAACTGGTGATGGAAAACGATGAAGATTCGCGCCACCGACGTCGATAAAAAGGAACTGAGATGATTATAGAAGACAAATAGCACCAGAAGCAACCAAATACAGCTACCAATTGGGAGTTTTCATAATTTAATTGAGGACTGTCGTTTGATCTCATCCCAGGGATAATCGCTTTAATGGGTTTCCTTATCGAAGGCATTCGGTCGAAACTCAACGGTGGATTAATTACCGTCTGATGGCTTCGGAAGGGTGATTGTGATAGCTGATTAAATTACACGCAGAGCAAAATTACACCGTAAGTGGTAAAATTTCCTGACGAAATCTAAAAGTTATTTGATTTAGGCCCTTCGTTTCTGGGAAGTTACTCGACCAATGTTGGATAACAGATTGAAAGGCGTACACTGTGCTGTCTCAACTTTATTTTATAAATAAAGTTGAAGCTGATTGTGTAGAGATTAACAATCACAGGTCACGGATGACAAGTCCGGTGAAATAACTTAAGTTGAATTTCCACCCAGATGTTGATACCGTATACAAAAAAAAATCTCTCAAATGCCACGATGTGGAAAATTGAGAGAACATCCAGGTTTTAAGGTTGGCTTGGCTTATACTAGTCATGGCAGCTCTACAAAACTTAAAATTGAGTGGATTTTTACTCATTTTTCGAGAGTGAAGTCTGTTACGGCATCGGAACGTTTCGGACCCTCAGTAGCAATCTCATTGTTTTGCTTTACGGTAAGCTTTAAGCTAGAATAGTTTTAGTTAGTGTTCATTGATGTTGCATAGCATCGTAGGTTTCATAAATTTCTTAGATTTTTACGTTCTATGTTCGTCCGAAAGCGAACGACGATGAGTCATTTAGCTTTCATATACTGACGCAATCGACTAGAGTTCTCCCCGACTGCGGATCTACCATATAATGACGGAGAGATCCCCGACGTTGAAACATCACGAAGAACGTCACCCCGCTACTCCACTCAATCACTCGCTTTTTTATTCTCCTTCACAATCTATTGAAGGCTTCGCATTGGTCCGAATCGTGGACAATCAAAGACCACGTGCTCCGGTGTCTTTTGGACGTCTGAGCACTCCGGACAAACGAGTGAGGCTGCGTGTCCGAATCGATGCAAGTATTGCCTGAAGCCACCATGGCCAGACAGAAACTGCGAAAAGGTAAAAGTTTACCTCCCCGTGCTTCCTCTTCACCCAGATCGACAAATCCGGTATGAGCAGGTGCGTCCATCGACCGTTCTCCCCCGTATCCCAATCTTGTTGTTATTAGGGCATCGACTCCGCTCTCACCAGCTTTTGAACTCCTCTGTTATTTCTCCGCTGATAACATTCACTGTCCTCCGCGAGAGTGATGCCAAGCGGGATCATTCCGGCAGTGATACATACTTCCTCCGATGAAATAGTTCTGTACGCACTCACGACTCGCGTGGCCATGAGCCTGAACGTACTGTTCAACTTCGCTCGGTTTCGCTTGGTTTACAGCGCACAGTGGGACCAATCTGAAAAAGAGGGTCAAAGTATTTTAACACTTTTCCTGACATTTTAGCGCTTTGGTGTCTATGAAAATGTTTCTAGAAATGTTATTTCAAATATTTTTAAATACGTTTAACTTGAGTGATACTTTACAAAAGTTTTAATCAAGTGATACTTAACTTAAAAAAACAACTTGGTGTGGGTAAAAGATAGAAGGTTAGTGTCTTCAGCAAAGTTTTAGAACTATATATTTAACGAAACTTTGCTGAAAATAGTTAGTACCTACATCGAAAGCGTTCTGATATATAAATGATTATATATATAGACTAACTTAAAACTTGTTTTTTTTTTTGTGGCTTAAACCTTACCAGATCGATAGAAAATGTTCAACAAAGTTATCAATATTATCAAAACGCACAACTTTGCTGAAGACGTCAAATGTCGTAATGGCTTTATTTGAGTTTTAAAGCGGCTGAACATCCGTATCTCTGTATCGATGATGATACACTACCCAGTAGACGCGACTTGCTACTGCTAGGTCCGGCATGATTCTGTCTGCCACATTTATGGCCTTCGCCGCCTTCCCAAAGGTCTAATCTACGAGGCTGTTGAAACTTAGCTGGTCGTCGATCATCACACCCAGATACTTCAGCACGCGTTTTCAGGTTATGGCAAGCCCTCCGATGACGGTATCTGCTCAATGTGCCGCTTTTCAGTTGCTAACCATCAGCATCTTCGTTTTGTGGTGGGCTATCTGCAGCTTCGACACTTGCATCCAGTTTTCGATTATGCCGATTGCTTCGTTCGCCAGCATTTCCACTTCTTCCAGTGTTTCGCCTTTCACTGATAATACGATGTTATCCGCAAAGCCAACGATCACGAAGCCTTTGGGCAGCTTCTGCGTCAGCACCCGTTGTACATCCCGTTCCAAAGTGTCCAAAGAGCCAAGGATGGAGCTTGTGGAACTTCCGCCGTAATGTTCACCGATTTCCGCCTCAAGAAGATCTCGAAGATCAGCACCCGGTTCTGAAAGTAACTCTTCAGAATTCTGCACAGGTAATCAGGGACCCTCATTCCTTGCAGCGACTCCAGGCTGCCGCTATTGAAGTCGTTCCAAACGTCATCCACCGTAGACTTCCCTTTCCGGAAACGGAATTGTATCATTGACAGCCCGTGCTCACCGTCGGTAAATTTCATCAGCTTGTGGAGGATGATCCTCTCCAGGAGTTTTCCGAGCGTATCCAACAGACATACTGCCCTATACGATGCTGGATCCCCGAAGGCTTTCCTGGCTCCGGCAACAACACTAATTTCTGTATTTTTCACCTTTCCGGGAAATGACCTTCCTCTAGACATTTCTGTAGCACATCCCTGAACATTTCCGGGAATGCCTGAATCACCACTGTCAGAGCCACGTTAGGGATCCCATCGGGTCCGGGTGCCTTCTCCGCCTTAAGGTGTGGCTCAGTTAGAATTGGAACATAGACTTTTGTGTATATTTTGGATGTACATTAACAAAATAGTATTCTGTTTTAACTAAAATGTTCGACTTTATGTGAACTTTAGAGGGAAAATAGAACAAAAACATTTGTCATCTTGATTTTGAAAAAAAATTGCGTACGTTTCCCATCCATCGTTTTGGAAATCTTATTCTACTTGGTTCTCAATTCATTGATGTTTTTGACGACACTGCCATCTTCAGTTTCCTCTTCATAATAGCCCAAAATCTCTCTATCGGTCTGAGCTGGGGACAGTTTGGTGGGTTGAGTTCTTTCAGTATAAACTGGTTTCATACCACTGTATCACTGTTTTACTGTCATGACAGCTTGCGAGATCTGACCAAAACATGACAGGTTCGTTGTGGGATCTGATGAATGGCAATATTTGCTTTTGCAGACATTCCGTTCTGTATAGCTCTGAATTAAATGTCTTATCAGTGATGAAAACCTTGGTCTTCCTACCGCAGCTACATTTACCTTGTCAGATCATGCATTTACGTGCAAATTTATCTGCAACCACAAACTAATTTTGGCAGGAACATCCACCCGAGCCGTAGCCAGGTAAATTGTTTGTTCCGGTAGCTGTTTGAAATCGGTCTTTTCATAGGTGTCATCATCCATGAGGAGGCAGCCATTGAATTTTGTCAACACCTGATCATACAGTTTTCTGGCATGGATTCTGGCCACATTGTTCTGCTTTTGTTCCCTATTTAGTTGTCTACAGGCATGGTATAACTTGAAGCATTCCCGGAGACGAATCCGTTACACGGTACAGCGTGCGGCGTGAATGTTTTTGATCAAATCGCGGTCTGAGATGTTGGGGTTTACCTTAATGTTTTTGATGACTTTGTTCAGCAGTTGACGGTTGACAGCACCTGCCCGATGCTTGCTTTGAGGCTTACAATCCGTCGACAAAATTTATCTGTACTTTTTCAAAACACACCGCACGGTATTTTGGGGGCAACCCAGACCACGAAGGGTTTTCCAAATGATTGCGCACAATTAATTTTCTTCTTTCCTCTTTTATTTTGTATTTCTCTGAAACACTTTCGAATTGCACCGCGAAAAAAAAAACTCCTGATGTGTTTATTGTTAACGGGGAACACAAAAGGTGTCAAAGTCTACGAATCCAACCACTAGCTTCGCTGTAAGAATCAAAAATGTGTATTCCAATACTAAATGGACCACACCCTAAGCCTTTTCGCCACTGCCACGAGCTCCTCGTTCGAGACTTTACTTCTCTCTTCCTCGCCGTACGGTGTGCGTGGCCACTTCATTTGATCGTGCGTCGGGAAAAGCCCGCCAGTTTTGCTGGACATAGTGCAGGAGCCACTGATAGGCCTTTGATTTTCGCCATGACAATACGGTACGCGTCGCCCCATCAGCGGCTGCAGCAGTTCGTCTTGCTCAGTCTTATCTTTCGTTTTAATTCGGTCCTGGCCGCTCGGAACATCACCCTATGCACTAGGCTGATGCGAAATTTGAAATATTTGCTCCCTAAGCTTAATCGACGCCAATTTGGGTCCTGATAGTCCCCAAAAAATTTAACACATTTGGTTTTAATTTGGCTTTGCACACGCTATTCAAAGTTTGTATGGGAATTAGTATGAAGAATCTCAAACTTACATTTCCAGATCCCTAACATCTTGATATTATGTTCTTAAACCAAATCTTTTAAATATTCATATAGTGTAAGTTGCCAACTATCAAAATGCCGAAGATACCTGACATGTAAATTTTATACATAAATAGTTATTCAACAAATATAATAATAAGAACTAAAAATATGTAATGTATATAAAATATATAAATATAAAATATATAAAATATATATAATAACATAAATCAAATAAAATACATAAAATATATGAATATAAAGTATAAAAAACATATAAATAATAAGAAAACAAAAATAAGAATAAAACATTATACCTAAAGTGTGTATTTTATGTTTTATTGAATAACTATTTATGTATAAAATTTACATGTCAGGTATCTTCGGCATTTTGATAGTTGGCAACTTACACTATATGAATATTCAAAAGATTTGGTTTAGGAAAATAATATCAAGATGTTAGGGATCTGGAAATGTAAGTTTGATATTCTTCATACTAATTCCCATAAAAACTTTGAATAGCGTGTGCAAAGCCAAATTAAAACCAAATGTGTTAAAAATTTTTGGGGACTATCAGGACCCAAATTGGCGTCGATTAAGCTTAGGGGAGCAAATATTTCAAATTTTGCATCAGCCTACTATGCACTTCTCTGTCTGCTGCGGTTTTAGCTCTCTAGACACATCTTCTGGCTCTGAGACAACTAGCGTGAAGAAGGATGAGTTGCTCGTTCCACCTGTAAGCTGGCCACCGCTTGTTTCTTGGCCTCCGTTTCCTAGCCATGGACGTATTCGTCAGCTCATCCACATTTCGGATCGATATTTTGTTGTCGAGAGTTCGTTGTCGAACCGAAGTGCCTCAACAAAGAGTTCCTAGTCGACGACCTTTGTCTTCCACTTTCACTCGCAACTATTTGTCTTTGCGACAGGATTTGGCTGGCCGATGCTATACTGGATCGATGTCTGACTCACGACCGTCCTGTGTTGGTGGAACCTGATATGTTTCGAAGAAGGTGGAGGCACGAATAACACTTCTTCAATTAACCTCAATAGTTTATTTGATTTAACTAGCGGATTACAATTGTGCTTTCGTACTGCACGACGGTCGGATGGAAAAGAGACCGAACGGAAGTGTTCTTTATCCATTGAACCTAAGTGCCATAAAGCTATTAAATAATACAATACATATTACAGTACACTAGTATCAACTATGGACTTCAGTCTGATGTCAACTATGAATATTACAATATCTCCCGGTTTAAGGGGGGATATACAGTTAGAATGACCAAAAAAATCATTTTTTTTTTGCATAAAAAGTTAGTAAATTACCCCTAGAATACGCTCCTGAAACCCTTTTTTTTAATTCGAACTCCAAGTGTTTCTCGCGCCTTTTCGCCTTTCTCACGCGCAGCAGATATAAAGGGACGCTTACAACTTTCAACGCGTTATTCTCAAAACAGCATTTTCGGAGTTTATGCCGGTGATAACTTGAAAACTAATTATTCGATTAAGCTTAAACTTATAGGATTTCTTTGTTGTAGTATTACCTTCTAAATGAATTTAAAATGATTGTAATATTTTTATTATTAAACATGGAAAAATTTGAGAAAATGGCCGAACAAGTTTGGATTTTTTCAAAAAAGTTACGCCAAAAGTGCAAATATATATTTTTTTAATATTTTTTTTCAATTCATCTACAAACTGTAAATGTAATTAATGTAATGTTTTTAGATTTGCACGTTTCAGATCAAAACTGCGACCAGGAGAGCCGGCACAAGCAAAATACAACGACTTTTTCAACGCACTCTAACGGCCGCCATTTTGTTTAAACAAAATTGAAAAAAATATTTTTGTATACTTCATGGATACACTTATAATTGTAAAAAAGTTTCGATAGATTTGAGTAAAAATTTCCTCTTGAAATTGTTTTTTTTCAAAAATGAGTTTTTTTTCTCGTTTTAACTGTATATCCCCCCTTAAAACGTTTTCTCGGTACGCATGAAGAATATAGCAAGATAACAATACTTATTCTCTAATACAAATCTGCATGATCTTTTTGATGGATTCATCTCAGTTGAAGATACATCGAAGAAAATAACCGCTTATTTGGGGTACTTCATCCTTGGCTGACCCTTCAACCGATTAGAGCGCCGCACCTTGGGAGATTTTGACTCGCTCCGACGACGTTGCGTACTCTTCTTCTTTTTACCGACTTTCTTTTGCAAACAATATTTGGCTGGTTGAGGCTGATTCTGACCAGAACCTCTAGATAGCGCAGCAGCTTGGTTGTTGTCTTCGCTGGCTTGATCGACACGTTTTGAAACTGCAACCGGCATAGAAGAATGAAATTTGTCTGCCAAGTCTATATATCGGATTTGATTTGCGTGAACCATTCTAACGTTTCCTTCAACACTTATTAGGAACGTTAACGGACTAAGCTTCTGTAAGATAATCGCGGAAATTCAACGGATTAATTGATTCCGGTATAGAATTTTATCACCGACGGTGAAGGACTTCTTTATTTCCGTAGGAATCTGTTCAATTTGATCTTGTACTCGAACAACGGGTTTGGGATGTACGGATTCTACTTCGATTTTACGCGGATTAATCATATTCGTCAACGTGCGCGGCGTTTATGAAAATATCATCGACGACGGAGTACGACTCGTAACGGTTGATGGAGTATTACGGTAATTTATAAGAAACCGATTAATCTTTCGCGATATCGATAGCGACTGTTGGTTTTCATCGAGTAAATACTTTTTCAACACGTCTTTCACCGTCCTTACACCCTTCTCGGCCAACCCGTTCGATTGGGAGTGGTAAGGTGGAGATTTTGAAACCTTGACACTATTTGCTTCGAGAATCCTCGTTCACATGTTGGCCATTTAATCTCAACTACTTCTTTAGGCACGGTTTGGCGTTGCTGGCAAACCTTGCATGTTTTAACATACTCAACTACATCTTTATCAATTTTTTTCCACCATACATACGATCTACCCAACAACATTTGAATGCATCTGTTCTACTACAATCGATCTCAGACTATCCGGGACAACAACCCCACCATCGAAGTATAACACTCCATTTATATAATTTATATTCCTAAATGGCAGCTCACTTGAAAATACGACTTGACTGGCAGATCAACATTTTTCGGACATCAACGGGAAACATAAGCAAACATCTGCGACAAAATTGGATCTAAATTTTGATGTTTACGGACAATTTCCAAATTTACGATTTCGAAACCATTGGACGAGAGATTGTGAATACCCAAACCTACATGTTTTACATCAACCAAAAGCCGGTGTTGGTGGTGTAGTGGTAAGCGTGACTGCTACTGCACCCCAGTGGGTCTGGGTTCAATCCCAGTCGACGTTGGTGGTTTTTCTGAGGCGAAAAAATCTTGGTCACGTCTTCCTTCGGAAGGGAAGTAGTAAAGCCGTTGGTCCCGGCTCATAGTCATGAGTCGTTAGGCCTACCTGGTGGTGGAGTCGTCTTCCTGGCGTCGGTGATTGTCACCATGTGAGAAAATAGGCCGACGGAATAAAAAACAACAGTTAGACAATGACGTTATATGACGCAATGGTATGACCTAGATACTAAATCTCGCTTTTGAAAAAACAAGATTTAGACAAATTTATTCGAGCGTTATAGGCGTTTAGCATTTGAAGCACCATACACTGACGACATTCATTCATGCATTCATGCTGACATTCATCGTAGAGCTTCAATCACTACAATGTCGTCAGGTAGGCAATACCCGGCAAATCGAGCAAAATTTGACAAATCCAAACGGAACCTTCTTTTTAAGGCACATCCACAACTGGATTAACCCAAGACGAAAAACGAACAGGGGCTAAAATTCCATCTTGAACTAACTTCTCTAGACTAAGTTCAACTGTTTCCCGCAGACAAAACGGAACAGAATAAGCTTTATGGAAAACCGTGGCGGTGTCAGGTTTCAAAACTAGCTCCGCGGTAAAACCGGCAATCGCGTAATTAGCGGTCTGTCTGTCTGTCTGTCTGTCTGTCTGTCTGTCTGTCTGTCTGTCTGTCTGTCTGTCTGTCTGTCTGTCTGTCTGTCTGTCTGTCTGTCTGTCTGTCTGTCTGTCTGTCTGTCTGTCTGTCTGTCTGTCTGTCTGTCTGTCTGTCTGTCTGTCTGTCTGTCTGTCTGTCTGTCTGTCTGTCTGTCTGTCTGTCTGTCTGTCTGTCTGTCTGTCTGTCTGTCTGTCTGTCTGTCTGGTCGTCTGTCTGTCTGTCTGTCTGTCTGTCTGTCTGTCTGTCTGTCTGTCTGTCTGTCTGTCTGTCTGTCTGTCTGTCTGTCTGTCTGTCTGTCTGTCTGTCTGTCTGTCTGTCTGTCTGTCTGTCTGCTCTGTCTGTCTGTCTGTCTGTCTGTCTGTCTGTCTGTCTGTCTGTCTGTCTGTCTGTCTGTCTGTCTGTCTGTCTGTCTGTCTGTCTGTCTGTCTGTCTGTCTGTCTGTCTGTCTGTCTGTCTGTCTGTCTGTCTGTCTGTCTGTCTGTCTGTCTGTCTGTCTGTCTGTCTGTCTGTCTGTCTGTCTGTCTGTCCGTCTGTCTGTCTGTCTGTCTGTCTGTCTGTCTGTCTGTCTGTCTGTCTGTCTGTCTGTCTGTCTGTCTGTCTGTCTGTCTGTCTGTCTGTCTGTCTGTCTGTCTGTCTGTCTGTCGTCTGTCTGTCTGTCTGTCTGTCTGTCTGTCTGTCTGTCTGTCTGTCTGTCTGTCTGTCTGTCTGTCTGTCTGTCTGTCTGTCTGTCTGTCTGTCTGTCTGTCTGTCTGTCTGTCTGTCCTGTCTGTCTGTCTGTCTGTCTGTCTGTCTGTCTGTCTGTCTGTCTGTCTGTCTGTCTGTCTGTCTGTCTGTCTGTCTGTCTGTCTGTCTGTCTGTCTGTCTGTCTGTCTGTCTGTCTGTCTGTCTGTCTGTCTGTCTGTCTGTCTGTCTGTCTGTCTGTCTGTCTGTCTGTCTGTCTGTCTGTCTGTCTGTCTGTCTGTCTGTCTGTCTGTCTGTCTGTCTGTCTGTCTGTCTGTCTGTCTGTCTGTCTGTCTGTCTGTCTGTCTGTCTGTCTGTCTGTCTGTCTGACCCTAATAGACTCGAAAACTACTGAACTGATCGGCGTGAAATTTTGTATGCAGGGGTTTTTGGGGCCGGGGAAGGTTCTAATAATGGTTTGAAACCCCTCCCTTCACTGGAAAGGGGAGCTCCCATTCAAATGAAACACTCATTTCTACATAACTCAAGACCTAATCAAGCAAAAGAAACCAAATTTTGCATGTGTGAGTTTTTGAAGGCAAAAATGGTTTCTATTGTTGCTTGAGAACCCTCCTCGTCCTAAAAAGGGGGACTCCCATACAAATAAAACACAATATTCTGTATAACTCCGGAACTAATCAAGCAAACGGAACGAAATTTAGCATGTCGTGGTTTTTGAAGACAAAAAATGTTTTTATGTTGGTTTAAAACCCCTTCCCATTCTAAGGGGGGTGGGGGGGGCGCTCCGATACAAATGAAATAGAATATTCTGCATAACTCGAGAACTAATAAAGCAAATGGAACCAAATTTAGCATGTGGAGGTTACTGAAGAAGATAAATGTTTCTAAGGTGATTTGGACTCCTTCGCCTTCTGGAAGGAAGTAGAAGCGGCTTCAATACAAATGAAACACAAATTTCTGCATTACTCAGGAACTAATCAAGCAAATGGAACCAAATTTGGAATGGACGAGTTTTTGGCATTAAATATTTTTATGGTAGCTCAAAGTCCCTCCTCCCTCTAAAAAAGGGGGCTCTCATACAAATGATACACAAATTTCAATCAAACATGAGAAGGGGCCCCCATGCAAATGAAACGAAATTTGGCATGGACGAGTTTTTGAAGGCAATAAATGTTTTTATGGTAATTTGAGACCTCTCCTCACTCTGGCAAGAGGGAATCCCATACATACGAAACACAAATTTAAACCAAACATGAGAACTATCCTTACCGCTATGCAAATTTGTGTGCAGGGGTTTTTGGATCCGGGAAAGGATCTTATGATAGTTCGACACCCCTCCCGCCTTTAGAAAGGGGGGCTCCTATCCAATTAAAAACTATTTTCTTCATTACTCAAGAACTAATCGAACAAACGGAACCAAATGTGGCATGTGGAGGTTTTTGTAGGCGAGAAATGTTTTTACGATGGTTTGCGACCCCCTCATCTTTGGAGGAAGGGGCTCTCATACAAATGAAACACGAATTTGAGCATAGCATGAGAATAATCCCAACAGGTGTGACTAATTTTATGCAGGGATCTTTGGGACCGGGAAAGGTTTTTATGATATTTAAAGACCCTTCCCTTCTCTGAAAAGGGGCGCTTCCAAACAAATGAAACATTCATTTCTTCATAACTAGAGAACTAATCAAGAAAATGGAATCAAATTTGGCATATGGTGGTTTTTGAAGGAGAGAAAATGTTTCTTTGGAGATTTGAGTCTCCTCCGCCTTCTGAAAGTGGAGGGGGGGGGGGGTATCTCCCATACAAATGAAACACACATTTCTGCATAAGTTGAGAACTAATCCAGTAAATGGAACTATAATTGGTATGCGGGGTTTTTTGAATGCAAGCAATATTTCTATGGTGATTTCAAAAACAAATTTCAACCAAACCTGAGAATTATCCAGGTAACTAAGCTACAAACTGTGTATTGTCTGGGTAAGAAGAATGTTCTGATAGAAGTTTGAACTCCTTCTTGATAAAAAAAAAACTCATTCAAAAAAAAGCGTAATAAAATACATAATACAGTTCACTAGGATCACCTATGGATTTAAATCTGATGTCAACTATGAATATTTCAGAACCTACGTTCGATAGTGTAACTTCTAGCTATGCCAGAACTTCAAGTAGGTTTCAGTCTCTAGCTTTGGCACATATGCCCAAGCATTGAAGTCTCATCCAATGACCACCGGTCTTCTTCCGATGAGCTTTTCGGTCAGTGCATCCAATATCTGTTGGAACTGCTCTCTGGGGTTACATAGCAGCTGCATAAAAAGATCCCATTTTGATTTTCACGAACCCTTCGCATGAACTGGACACTACTTCATGGATGGGGAATCTGCCCATCACTTGTATCGCAGCCATCGTTGCACTTCTGCTACCCAGTTTCCGTTATCGAGAAGAGTTTGTGCTTGCAAAGCCAAGAATGACGAGGACTGATGAGACAAAGTCACCTGACAGTATATTTGTGATGATGTCATCTACTATAGAAGATTGTCAATAATAACATTCCTAAAAGTAAAGGATGAATATCTCACTTACCACAATATTTCAAATGTCTGAAAGAAAGCAATTTGTCAAATTACCACGTACTTTGGAGACATGCCAAATATTATGCTTCATTTTAAATGTCACCCGTTGTCATACCAGGAAAAGTAATCAGCCTCACCACCAAAACAAATTCACTTAGATAAATACCTTTTTTGCCCCTTCCGTTTTGGAATAAAAATAATATCACTTGCGATTCGCTCGTTTCAGTGTCGTGCCTAACAGAGCAAAACCAGCAGTTCTTATTCAAATTACTTTTCACGGGAAACGAAGTAATCATGTCAACCACTTCCACGCTTCTATCTACATTTAATGCGCAACAACCATGCCACCATCAGCGACAAAGTCAACTGGCGAAAATGGTCCGGTCATAATCCTCCCGTTTATCTATCCATCAATCTGTCGATAAACGAGCCGCTTTTACAAACGGTCAAGAAGCTTTTTAATAGTAAAAACAAACAGAACGAGAAAATGGCAAGGAAGAGATACCTTAAAATGATTTCCAGTGACAGACATTTCTGCTTTCCTACTGCTAACGGTAAACCATTAAGGTTTACGGAAAGTCGTATCACTCTCCTGCAAGAAGCGAAGAACGCTGCCATTCTCACATCTACCATTCACTAAGCCACTTCGAAGCATTTCATTTATTCGATCAAACGTAATTACATTTCCTTTTCGTGTCTTCTCATTTCATTTCCTAACCTTCTTTTTTTTTAAGGTATCCTTAAGCATATCCATCCTGCTCTCGTTGACTGTGTTCTTCTTGCTGTTGGCGGAAATCATTCCACCGACGTCGCTGGTGGTGCCACTACTGGGGAAATTTGTGCTTTTCACCATGATCCTCGATACATTCAGGTAAGCCGATTTTCCCCCCAATTTCCCATCCACCCGGACCGAACGGAGATTTCAGCCTGGCGGTCTCTGTTCCGACGACCACGATGTGAATGAGCACACAACATAATTAATTTTATTTTACGCCTAATTGAATTTCCTCCCGTAACGTTCCACTGGCAGAGCACTGCACATTGTAGTACCTACACTCAGCGAGGTGTGACCCTGAAACACCTGCGTTAAATAGCTTTAGATGGCGTAAATTAATGCGTTTTTTTTTTGTTATGCTCCTCCCTCACCGATAGCATATGTGTCACCGTGATTGTGCTCAACATTCACTTCCGATCGCCTCAAACGCACACGATGGCACCGTGGGTCCGAACGATCTTCATCAACCATCTGCCGAAGCTGCTGGTGATGCGTCGTCCCATCTACCAGCCGCTGCACCATTTTAGGTGAGTTTAATGTATTTTTTTTACCGTATCTTGGTTTTACTATTTTTTACCATAACATAAAATTCAAGTAATTTGTTTTTTTTTGTCTGCAAGAGCGTCTCATTCGCGTACTGTATGACATAATCCGGAGCGTGAAAATTAAGTCTTAAATGTTTTGCCAATCAGGACAATGAGGACAGAACAGATTATTGGTGATTTTCACCAGTTTACCGATTCTGTCAGACGCAAAAAAAAGGACCCCCACAGTATAAATTTCACTTAAAATCTAATCTAGCAGTACCTTTATCGAATCCTAGAGAGTTTGAGCTGTTTAATGAAATACCTGTAACTAGAAATGGGAAGAAACATTAGTATTTTCAATTTAAATCCAACTACCTTTGCTGATTTTGACAGATACGCGTATTTCGTCTACAATGTGCAGACTTCTTCAGTGTCTCGTACTAGTCGAGTTATTAGTACGAGACACTGAAGAAGTCTGCACATTGTAGACGAAATACGCGTTTCTGTCAAGATCAGCAAACGTAGTTGGAATTAAATGGAGAATACTAATTTTTCTTCTCATTTCTAGTTAGTACCTTTGTGGTTTTCCACTTGAAGCCTTATATCCTTATTGTTAATCATTTTTCATGTATAAGCTACTCAAATGAATCATTTCTTTGCTCTTTTCTATCTCCTGATGAATTTAAAATGATAAGGTTTTGTATAACGATAAGCTCAAGAACAAATTTGTGGATTCCGATGATCCTTTTAATTTTTTTTTAATTTCTTTCTATTCATCCTCTATTGTTGCTGCAGATTCATGTCACAAAACCAATTGAATATTAAGGAACTAGCAGTAGTTTATCATAATTTAGTTTATTTCGCTAAAAAGTTTAACTATTCCGTAGATGTCCAAAATTTTCCTGGTTTTTGTTCGATTATATTAATTGAGACGCTCTTCATAAACTTTTCAATAAATGCAGTAAAATGTATGCTGATAGAGAAGTATCACTTCTGTTCTTTCATTTGATTTCCGCTTATTAAAATTAACTTTCCGCATTTATCATCATCTTTTAATCCGTATATTTTGCTCCACGCATCTCTCGTATGTGTCTCGTTCTAACAAAATCTCTCCTTATTCCACTTCGTGCCATACAACGTGACAAAATGTGCACGCCCTTCCTGGTTCCGTTTGAACCGTTTCCCCAATGCCAATACTCGACGTACTGGGGCATAAATCATAACGCCAAAAACACCACCACATCCTCACTAATCATCAAACGAATGATTATGGCACGGTCCAAAAATCGTCAAATCCATCCTCTGCCTAAATCCCACGAATGCACGAATCTCTTATCCTTTCTCGCCTCGGCATTCCGGCCATTCCTCGAATTTCTCCGGTTTGCGGCAACACGTCAAAATGAACAATGACCGGTCCAACGGCTGATCCGCAATTTGCACACTCGTCCTCTCAATTTCCATTTTCAACGCTCGCTGTCACGCTCACCATTGTCAACAACCACCGAAAAAAAACGTTTTCAAATCGCCGCCGTCGCAGTGCTGCTTCACAAAGATTTATGTTGCGTTCGTGCACTGGAATGGGTGACAACATCCCACCGCTGCCACCGACAATTGCGTTTGATCCTTCGGTGCTGCTCGATCATCATTTCCTCGATTCCAGCGACAGGTAGGTTTCATCGGACTCCGCCACCCCGGACACCACCGGTAGCAATCCCATCTAAGAAACAATAATAAAAAATGATTCTGTGTTGATTGTTCGATGTTTGGATTACTGGCTATAGCTTGGCCGCGCTTGATGCCTTCACGCATTCATCCCTTCGCCTGCCTTGATGTATCGTTCATAATCGTTTCATTCCCCATCCGACGGTATCGATGTTTTTGTTATGATACACTCCGCAACAGCTAAGAAAAAAAAATGTCGCCAGACAAACGAGCTTCCGCATGGTCAGTGTAAGGATTGCTGCAAGACCCCAAACCAGTCCTTCTGATAGAAACGCCCTTGAGTTGTTACAATCGTGTACTTTATGCTAAACTTAATGTTTTGGGATTCCAAATGTCTTACTATCAATATTGTATATGCGTACATTTGTTCAACAGCAATTAATCAATGTTATACAATTATTCGAACGATGTAAACAACCTATGTAAATGATTTAATATTTGTATGAAGAATGAGAATCAGTCTCGGTGGTAAGCGCACATAGGATACGGAACGGGTCTTAAGCAGTACATGCATGAGTTGGGATGTTTGATAAAGTTGTAGTAATTTGTAATTAGGACTGCTAATCATACTTGTCCCTCTCCTCTGTGGGAGACAAGAGCGAATATACCACTTCCTCTCCTCTTTTTGTTTATGCAGGAGCGCTGCACGCAGCAGCATACTCACCACACTTTTTCTTTATCTGTAGTTTTTAAATGAGCTGCGCGGTGAAATTGAATCACTTGCCTCTGAAAGCCACTGGCGAGTAAACTCAGCGCTCTGAAACGCACTGCAGTGAACACAGAGAACCGCACCCCAGAGAACTCTGGAGTGCGTGAACTGGTCAGATACACTGATGTTGATTCTCCAAATAAGTAGATTAGGAAGCGCGTTTGGGAATGGTTTGTCGTTCAGGTTCCGGTTTCCATTTTTATTCATTTCGGTTTTGATATGTTCTTTATAACGTATGAATTTGACCTTGAATAAAGGATTGCAGATTCTTGTGAGGGAGCGTGTACGGAAACATAAGCAATATTAATATACAAAGGTATACCTTTGAACATTATCTTGCATAGGGTAAGGCTGCACTGGTTGCGGTACCTTTAAAGCATTAGGTTTCTATAGTTGTGAATGGAGACTACATAAGCAGCTATAGGAACCTAACATTCGCCCTATACAGGATAAATAGATTAATGTTTAAGGCATGGGAGTGTGGGTGTTTTATGCGTGGTTTAACGCGCCACAACCCTAACCATAATGTATTTCCTGGCGACGACGGATAAAACGCTCTGCGCGTTGCTAAGCAAGTGCACAATAGGACGGCTCCATATAAAGCAGTGGCCTTAACTACATACAATATTTGAATTTAAAACTAATACATTGATTAAAAATTCACATATTCTAGGGGAAAGAGGAGTAGTTTTGGACACTTTTTCTTTCAATTATTCATATATTTTGTGAACGTCGCCAGATTGTCCGGATGTGCCCCGTACGTGGGGTAGTTTTGGACAGTCATGGGGCACATTCGGAAAACGACAATAACTCACAGAGAATCAAGAAATTTCTAGTTTTCTACCTATTTCAAACCTACAGACTAAGGCTGAGGTCAAATGATAAAACCTATAACTCTAGACTAACATTTGAAAAGAGGGGAAAGCTAAACTGTGAAGAAATCATATTATGTTGGAGCTACAGGCAAGCTACTCTAAACTCGAAAAGTAACATTGTTTCTTTTTATAAAATTGATAAAAAATGGAATTCCTCAGTTCATCTATATGATGCATTGGGTAATTACATCTGGCCAACACAGTGAATTTTAATATTTTCATAAGCTTAAGCGAGGAGGAAATCACTATGTTTTGTGCCAATATATTCATCAGTTGTGTGATTACCAGTCATCAACTGTACCGACTGTATCGACTATGTACAAATGTAAGCATCTAAAAATGTCCGAGTGCGACCTAGGTGGGCGTGACTGCGTGCTTTACGAGTTAACGAATGTACCCATATAGAACCAATGGTGTCAGAAATGTTTTTGCATGGTGTGCCCGGAGTGAATCGCCCCTAGAGCTTTAATTAATAGTTTGATATTATTTAGTCAAGCCCGTTTTATTTGACATGTATCCACTTTTCATTTAGCGTGTAAACAACAAACGAAAATAAGTCTCTAACTCTCGCAAATTTAATTACAGAAGAGCCAGAGTATTAAGAAACTCGGTCAGTAAGGGTTTTTCTACGGCGAACACTAGTGTTAAGCTCCGAACGCAAGGAACCCGAAGCGGAACGATAACCATGCAAAAATATACCCGATTCAAATGAATTTGCTTGCCGGTTAGAAAATTATTAATCATCATATATGAACCGGTTAGCCATTTTGGCGTAATTTGTAACGTCGTTATCAGAGGTTTGGAAAAATTGCATAAAAGAAGAACTATTTACTCCGCAAATAGTTTGTTTTTGAAAATGTTTGGGTGAGAAATGTTGAATCTACCCTCTTTTAATATCGCAGTGCCACAGATGGCGAGAATTATAAATACCCATTTGAATCTGATCGCGAAGCAAGACACATTTCTCTGATATGACCGCAGATTGTATAGCAAAACCAAAAAAAAAATGATCTGCAAAATTTTGAAATAATAGTGTATGTGTCCCCTGACTCAGCCTATTATGCAACCATCGATTACATTTTTGATTATAACTCTTAAAGTTTTCAATCTGAAGGCGAGATTCAACTAGTTCTACACTTGCACAGATAAGTTTGATAAGTTTGATAAGACATTTGGTAGTATGTATCACGAAAATATACACAACTCTTTTTATAAAGTCAGAAACTTTCAAGGGATATGGATTTAATGTCGGTCTACAGGCACTAAATTGGGTCTATTCATGGATGTAACTTCGTCCCATTCGATGGATTTATTACTAAATGCAGACTTTGTACGGTTTTTTTAAACTTATTTTATGAAGTAAGGCATTGCCAGCTGTATTGGCATTACTGAACACGAAATTTCACAATACAAACTAAAGTTAAACTGCTTTGAAACACATAAGTGATGTTCATATATGACATATATGACTATATATAACAACCTTTTTACTACGTTATTGATACAACAGGCCATAGCAGGGAACATACAAAATAATATGTCCCCAAGGTCTATGATTTTCTTGTAAAATAATTGTTGTTGTAGCTAAGGGAATGATTAGTTTGTAACGTTTAACTATTTTCTGCACATTCAGACTGCATTACTAGCATTATCGATTCAATTAAGCCAAATTTAGATCACTTGAAGATCGTGTAGATCATCTATTCAGCCTTAACAGTGAACTCATGATGCCCCTAAAGTTCAAGAAATCGAAAATTACGGGGAAGTGAACAACTATAAGTTGATTAATATTGCCTCAATTGCTTTGGATTACATCGGTCATCCTAAAAGCAACATGATTTTGTAGATTATTGCTACATTAATGACAAATTTGGTACATAGGCCGAATGAAGGAGATAGGCTAATATTACATCCCGTTACCCTTATATAAGTAGCGATTCCCCCGTTGCGTAATATGTTAAGATGTAGGCCATCTTCAATTTTTTTTTCTAGATTTGATTGACGCATTGGTTGGACGTAGTTCCGAAATCTAGTGGAAAGTTATTAGGTTGCAGTTGCTAACCAATTGAAAGTTTTAGTGAGTCCTCTTTTATCAAGAAAACCATTGTCATAAGTAAGCCTAATCCAACCGACTAGTATCGTGAAATTGTATAAAGAAATCCATGGTGTTTCAGCCAGTGAGTTTTTTTTGTAAATTGTATGGAATGAAGCCTAACCACAAAAAAAAAGTTCTTAGCAGAATAGGCTTAAATTTTCCCTAACAAAAACCAGTGACACAATAAAAACAAACAATAACTCTGCTCGAGGTTCTGGTAACTGTTCGCCACATTAAAGACCAAAATGAAAAACACGAGATTGTAATATGGTGCGTTCTTTTTTACTTGAATAACCTAATATCCTTTAAGCGAAGGAGTTACGTCCAGGTAGATGTAGGAGATCGCGTACGCCGCCAAAGACTCGCCAGCTTGTAGCTATGTCTCGTCGACGGGTAAGTGATATTCCCCAGCGCATCACGGGCCATCGGAAGTCGCCACTCTTCCGAGGTGTGCATACCGGTCGCCAATTACCGGACCATCCCGAATTCGGCCTCGACTGCATTCGAACGAACACGTGTGGTGGCTACCGTCTCGAGAAAATAACCGCCATATACGAAACATGCACCACTGACAGCATCATCATCATCGAGATGTACTACATGGCTGCAGAACACCAAGAAGCACTAGGTTTGATCTTTCCGTATTATTTATTAATAGTAAGCCAGAATGCACCAAGGCACACACACATAGATCAAAGATAACTGAGCGAGAATACGAATAAATGGGGCAATAAGAACAAAACCGAGTCTGGACATCTTTTTCTGGCATCTTGTTGGGATGCAACTGTCAAAGCGAGCAAAAGCTATGGAATTTGACAGATCTATACTCGACAGAATTTCAAATCAAATCAAAGGGAACGCCAGTGCCATTCTTCATCTATATCTTAATAAATCTTTTATTATAACAAATTGAGTTTAAACATGTAAACATTTTCTTCCGCTGAATGAGATGTAGTTATTGATACTTTCTTCAGCGATTTCTAGATATGATGATTTTGCAATAACGCCCATTTAAAATTTTAATCTAGAGTTTATCATATTATTTCATACAAGCTGAAACAAATGAATAAAAACTTAATAGAACTGGCATTTTTATGATTTTTTTGTGAGTTTTGTTAATATATTTTCATTTGCTAATGTGTGTTAATTTTGCAAAATAAAACGTAGGTGTGTGTTTTAAATTTAATCCTCGGATCGTTACAAACTCGGAGTGTCTACCATGGCTATTTTTCTGTATTGAAGCATGTCATAGACAAAACATTTATCTTCAAACTACACCGTGTCCTTTCAGTTTGAACGTAGTTTTCTTGTTTATAATCTGAGATTAACGTCTTGTGCATAATTTAGCACTAAGAATAACTGATACATCCCCCATTCTTGCATAAGAAGGGGTTCTATCTTCTATCAGAACATGCTGCCTATCCGAAAAATACACATTTTGTGTTTCGGTTGCCTGGATAATACTCATGTTTGGTTGAAATTTCTGTTTCATTTGTATGAGAGCACCTCCCCCCAGTCAAAGAAGGGGTCTCGAACCACCATTGAAAAAAATCTTGCCTGCAAAAACCCCCACATGCCAATTTTAGTTCAATTTGTATGAGAGCCTCCTTCCCCCTTCTAGAGAAGAGAGGGGTCTCAAATCACCATAGAAAAAAATTTCGCCTCCCGAAAACCCCACATGCCAAATTTGGTTTCAATAACTTTATTCGTTCTTGAATTATGCAGAAATTTGTGTTTCATTTGTATGGGAGTCTCCCCTTTCAGAGAAGGGAGGGGTCTCTTACCTATCATAAGAACATTCTCCATTCCCAAAAACCCAAGACAAAACATGTGGTAAGGCATTGAACAGTTCCAAATGTGCCCCATCAACACCCGAAACGAATAGCTACTAAAGATAGAAACCTATTGTTTCTCCATTATTATCTTATTATCACGTTTTTCCTGGTACAAAGGTTAATAACTTAGGTGGAGTACTTACACATCTAAGTCATTCACAAAGGAATTAAAAAAATCCTTACAACTTTGGACTCATAAGTTTGGAAACATGCATAAAAAAGGGCACTGAAGATTTTCTATAGATTTGGCTCTGCAGAGCGGTCTCTCAAGAGCAAACCAGCGAGAACTAGGTGGGTGCACTCGAGAGCACAATTCGTTCATTTCACTCGAGAGCGTGCTCTCAAATTTTCACCACAAATGCTCTCAAGAGACTCCCTCTCACACTTGGCTTGTTTTGCACTCATCGTAGGCGTGGTGATTTTCTCGCCAGTGTGGCAACTGGTTCATCCCCAGAGGAGGCAAGCAATATGCATGTGAAAGGCGCACTTGGGTGAAATGCCATGTATGCTGCTAATATTTGGACGTCAATCCATCTACCCACTACTTATCTAACGGAAGCTACCTTTATAAACGAGCAGTAGCTTCAAAAACTTTCAGATCAATGAAATAAAGGTTCCAGTTGATGTACTCATTAAAAGCAAACGAATTGCTTTCCGATCATAAATATTTTTTCTTCAGCGCCAAAATCCGTTCATAGGCTTGTAAAATTAATAAGACCATTCTCGCAAAACATTTTAAAATGTCCTAATTCATTGATCGATTCTCTTCTGTGAATAACACGGATGCAAAAGCGTTTTCCATAGAAATTATTGTCCAATACACATGTTTTTGACTCAGGAAGTTCCAACACAACGATCTCAAGCTCGGTTCGAATCTATTTGAATCGCCCCTGGAAACATAAATCCAACGAATCCCCTCAAATAGTCTGTCAAAAAAGCACCGTGAATCACACCAAAAACAAAGTTTCTAGTATTTATTACGAAGGAAAAAAATGGAGAACTCTACACGGAAGAACCAAAGAACCTAAAATTGAGTATTTTTGAACTTAAAATTGAGTACTGTTGTTGAACTGGAGAGAAGGGTAAATTTGATTCTGCACCTTAGGTAAAGATTACTCAATGGGTAAGTACTTTCTTGACAACTCATTTTTGAGTAAAAATGGGAGTCGTTTGCATACTTTTAATATTTGACGAATATTATATTTTAATACCGAAAAACAATAAATATGTTACGGTACTAAACTAGCCGTTATTGTTTAAAATCGCGGAAATTGGGAAATAAAAAAAATCAATGAAATAATCAAGAAAATTTATGTTTTTCCTATCATCACGAGAAAGGCACTTTATTTTAAATGCTCAATAACATTTGCTTACTAATAATGTGTAGATGCAGCACTTAAGAGTGAACATAAAAAAATACTCTTTCTACAGAAATTAGTCACTAGCTACTCTAATTAACCCAATACTCAAGTTTTAGCATTTTCGCATTATTTTCTGCCGCACCCTGTAAAAACAAACGAATTGCATTCCGATCATATGTTTTTTTCAGCAACGAAATTCGTTCATAAACTCGCAAAATAAATAAGACCCTTCTCACAAAACATTTGAATAGGTCCTATCTTCGTTAATCAGTTTTCTTCATCAATTTCCTCTTCTGTGAATTTTACGGATGCAAAAGCGTTTTCCATAAAAATTGATGAATTGCCCCCCAAAACATAAATTCCATCAATAACCCCTCGAATATTATGTAAAATAGCACAGAGAAATACATATAAAATCAAGTTTCTAGTATCACAAAGTGAAAGAATGGGGTACTCTATAGTGTACTTGAGACCAATGGAGTTCTAAATCAGTGTCCCAATTTTAAATCGATAGCTTCGTATTGATTGTTGTTACACGATTTCTACCTAAGCTATTAACAGAGTCACATATTCAGTCGTGATGAACCAAAGCGGAAGTCAATGAAGATAATCGATCAATGAAGAAAGGCCCCAAATGTTACATGAGAATTCACGATCTACTGCCTACGCCCAAAAAAAATTCAAATAATCAGTGGAAAATATCCACTAGAAATTCACCTATCTTTCATGTGATTCGAGAAATGGAAAATGCTCTGCAAAATCAAGTGAATCTTATGTGTCCAGTGAAATGTAAATGATTAGTTTCCAGTAGTAGCTAAGTGAAAGATTTTTTCAGTGTACTTCAATTTCCTCAATCCGATCGTTAGTTTTATCATTCGCTCGGAAGCTATCAAACATTTGATTTATCAATAATCATGTTTTTATATAGACGAATCCAGGTTGAATAAGAAGAAGACATCGAGTGGGGATAAATCTGACAGCTCCTATGTTGCAAAATAGGGGCACTATTTGTATTTTATTTTTGTTTTGCTGAAAATGTCCTAATTGAGTAGTTTTGGATGTTCATCCAAACTGCTTTATATTAGAATTTCATTTGAATTGTTTAGAAGCATTTAAAAAAAAATTGCCCTAAACTTTAACATTGGAGCTGTCAGATTTATCACCACTCGGTGTTTTCATCTTTTTTCAACTTAGATTCGTCCATTGGCAATGAGCATATCTCATTTCTTTTACCCTTACGGTATTGTTTGGCATACACTCAACCAAACTACTTTAGGATATTCATAAACATAACCTTATGAAGCATAGAAGAGAGATCAATTTTCTTTTTCAATAATTATCTTATGAAATTTTAATGAACTAGTATGAAATTCTTTCAACTACCTTATACATTTATAGAAGTTACCTGCAGAGCTGAAAAAAGTTATCGTCAAAGCACATACAACCACAGAAGCGACGGGGTCTGTTGCCTTCAATATCGTGCAACGAAACATGTTGACCTTCAACGCGAAGCCTCTCGTCGTGCAACAATAAAGTTGTAACGCCATACAAGTTCGGTGACGCCGAAGTAGTTGTGCGTCACAAACCCTTCCTAGAGACGCAACAAAAAATATGCGAAGAACCATACACTCAGCGAAATAAACTTTCGATGTTTCGATTATTTGCTATAAGAAATCAATATGAATTTCATAAATTGAGTGATGTTGAAAATATAAAACATGGAGCAACCTGACTCGAACCTTAAACGTTTAGGATCCAGTGACTTGCGCACTAGTATATTTCAACACTTGTAATCGGGAAAGCTTAAAGGTGTACAAGAACAACGTTGTGTGGAACAAAATTCATTCATAAGTCAGCCTTATGAAATTCCAAAGCATGGTTCATAAGTTAAACCTTATGAAATTCATAGGATTATTTGGTTGAGTGTAAGTCATCGTTTTGAAGATGCATGAATATTTTGTAATCGTCGCACCTAAGATGGTGAATAACGAAAACCGGTACGTTCTGGTTGTTAAATCTAAGAATGGCACATATGTTCTCTACGGCTGTAAGGGTTATTAATAAGCGACTAAATTAAAGTAATTCAGAACCATCTCTCCTTTTCAGCTATTTCATAGGAAATTAAAAAAAAATAAGGCGAACATTATGGTGAGACCGCCCATCGTAAGAACTCAACGTTTTTTGTAAACTTTTGATTATTCATATGAAAATTGTTTATAACAAATCGATTTAAAGTTCTCTGGTTTATATTTTGTATTGGATGAAAAATTGCGGATTTTTTTCTCAGTACATCAAGACACCAATTAAAGGTTCCCGTGAACTTTTTGCCGAAAACTTAATGCGCAAGCTACGGAAGAAATCAAATCTACTCTCCGCAGTGTTTGGCAACACTAACCGCATGGTTACACTAGCCGAAATCGCATCCAGTTTTTCAATGAAGTTTAGTTTTTTTTAAGTACCCATTTTACGCATTCAGCTGTCAAAGCGATTACTGTTACAATTGAAGCGCATTCAAACTAACAGGAGTACAAATTTAGAAGCAAGCGCATCGAGTAGCTCAGTTTCCTTCGCATAGCATTGCTGTTCTTCGTCTTCCAAAATCTACTAAAGTTTTAAATGAAACTACAAAGACCGCTGCGTATTTTTGGAGCAGTTTCACGGAGTCAATCATATTCAGTAGTAGTCAGTTCGTTTCACTCATCTTATCCTCGTGTTGCAACAAAATAATCACGCACAACGGGCCCTGTCAAACAGTGGATGAAACACATGTGACGCGACGAATGCAGCGCGACGGAAAGTTGTATGAAGAGAAGGCAAAATTTGATCGAGTCGTTTGATTCCAGACCACGAAGAAGTAATATGAATCATCGCCGTTGATTATGAATGCATGACTATTTTCATGCTTTGGGTGCAACACGACGAAAAGTGAAAAGTGACTTTTTTTTCTTTTTCTGTTTGGTATGACGTGAATAACTTTTCTCAGCACTGATTACCTGTGATAAATTTTAATAAGATATGCGTTATGTTTTTCACCACTAGTGTTGACGTGAAAAACTCATAAGGCAAATCATATCAATTCAATTGTTAAAATGGTGGATTCTATCTGAAAGAGCTGGCTCTCATTGCAAATAAAATATTCAGTACGACAGTAGTTTTTCAGTTTCGTCGATATAGTTCATGTTTTAATTTTATCCAAATCATTAGACAGGAATATCTCGATGTAACGCAACATTATTTTACAGATTTCTTTGTCGATCATCTTATTGCTACATTCAATCTGATAGTTTGACTGGCAACACATTTTTCCCTTAATAATAAAAAAAATCTGAGGCACCATCTGTTAGGTTATTGCTACTTGATATCTTGGGGAAGCCATGTTTTTACACAGGTATAGGAGATGAACGTCTGTCTGCGGTATAAATCAATCATACAAATCGATGATACCAGTACTTTTCATATTGTCTCATCTATGCAGTGATGTCATCATTTTTCGTGATCGGGTTGTGGTTTGCGAGAAATCGACAAAAAGAGTCAAAAAATAAAGTTGCTTCATATCGAGCTGTATTTCATAAGGCAAATTAATGAAGTCCATACTGATTTCTTGAGGCAAATAATCATAATGCGATCGAAGTTTAATTTCGGATATCGATGGTTTAATTTCGCTGAGTGAATATATCAGCACTTGTTAACAGGAAAGTTTGAAGGCATAGAATAACAACGTCGTGTTCAACCAAATCCATTCATATGTCAGGCTTTTGAAATTCCCAAACATGTACCTTATGGAATTCTCAAGTTTATTTGCATGAGTGTTTGCCATATAAGGTATGCATTAAAAACTTCAGAATGGTAGGAAAACACGTTTGATGGATGAATATAAGATAACTCTCAAGATTTCGGCGAAAGGCTTTGACGATTCAATTCTATGGCCAAAAACGAAAATAAACACTCTCTCGAATACAACTCATCTGATATGCAAAATCAGAATTCATTGTAAATAGCATGATCAAACATTATCAAATCATTCCATTGCTGTTGTTATTGTGTTTCCTTGTTGGTTTTATTTGCGTGAATTTTTTACCGTTTGTGTTTCTTTTTGAAGTAGGCGTCTTTAAAGAACTCTTAGTAATTGTGGGAGAATTGGAATTCTTTCACTTAAAACTGCTTTTCTCCGTGTCAATAATTAACGATACAGTCCTTATGAAACACATCCTATTCATTTATGTCATTTATGCTGATCATCGTCCCCGTGCCATTGTACGAAATTGAGCAGTGGTGCGCACGATGGTCCCACTACGTTAGCTACAACAAGTCGCCCTTAGACATACACGTTGTGAATTACACTGAAGTGAATTCGGATCGAACAATCGAAAACCCCGTAGGCGACCGACGAGAGAAGGACAACGATTGGAAACTCGTTACAAATAACTGAAAGTCATTCTACATCCGTGTTTAAGTAAAAGAATTAACGACGAGCTTCAACCACGCAACTTCGAAGTCATAGCAATGCAAAAACTTTGCTTGGACAACAAACAGTAGAAAAACGGCTACTTTTTAGCAGACCTTTGGCAATACAAAACAATCTTAGGATCGGCTTTTTAGTACTGCGTGAAACGCGCTAACGAGTAATTGGATGGCTTCTGATCAAGTCGTGAATGTGTGAATGTAAATGTGATCGTCGTATGAAGATTCAGACCACCACCTGGTATGTTCTCAAAATTGTTTTCATCGAAGTCAGACACCCGAACAAACAGTGAGCATCTTCGAGATATTGAAGCATCTTCAGAAACTCTTGAAGAGAGCTGGAGCAGCGGGGTGTAGACATGCGATTTTGTCGTCCATCGCATCTTTTCCATTAAATCATCATTTTCCCAAACGTCATACTGTATTCCTTTACGTTTACGCTGTTTCCTATACTATGATATCGATCTCTTCCGTCGATCGCTTTACACAACACCTGCCCAGGTCCTTATGATCAGCAAGGCTAGGAGGGAAGTTTTGATTAGATGTCTACTTAAGAAGATGCTGAGAACTCATGCTACTTTCATAGACATCTGGAGTTGGAAGCAGGATGGGATTGTGCGGGAGGCATTCCTTGGTGAAAAAGCATATCAGGCAGTGACGAAGCTAAGAAAGTTAATGCACTCCTTTGTTGTCCACTTTTCTGGGTTGGAGCACAGGCGTTTCTTACTTGTATCCAGGCTACAAAGCCAAGGATATAGTGTCTTTTCTTACGTGAGAGCTTTTCTGCTGTTTGGAATATGAGCACTAACTCTTGTCCTAGCCTTTATGGCTTATGGTTATGGCGCCATTGCTTAAATATAAGAAGTGAAAAATTGAGTAAGCTCGGATGATCGTGTATGTTAATGTCGACATGTTCCGTAGCTGAAGGGAACTTTTCGCGACCGATTCCGGTCGGAAAACCTCGAACAACACAAATTGGACGGTTTCGGTCCGTCAGATTTGACCGAAACAACGGTACACTTAACACGGAATAGCGAAAAAGATTTTACCTGGTATCAAAATTGCAATTCTACAAAAAAGCTTTAGGTGTAGTTTAGCACTTCACCTAGGATCAAACATTTAGATGATTAAGATTGCATAGAAAACCAAAACAAAACATTAGCAATCAAATGGTTTGAATAACTATTACTCAAAACCGTTCAAATTTTTCAAAAATAAAATTCGCGAAAATTCGAAAAAAATGACAGCTTTTTGAAAAACCAATCGGTTGCGACCAGAGCCTACTTCGTCTGTATAAACAAAACATTCAACTTGACGAAAAAATCATGCAAATTAATTGAGGCCCACTTGTTTTCAAAATATGAAATCTTTATTCACGAAATTTTGAGATTAGTTATTAATATTAGCTTGTTTTACGGTATTGTTAAGTCACCCGTACACATATAATTCTGATTATGCAACCATTATTATTTTTCTTAACATCGCACCGCCGAGCCTTTCTAGTTAACCCAGAAATGATAAAAAAAAAACTAAGACAAATTCCAGTATGAATTTGAACAACAACTTTTAGGGAGTCAAAACGAGTTTCCAAGCGGAAGAGTACGTAGGTACCAACAACTGGGAGTCGTGATCTCTGATCGAATGAAAAGCGCAAAAACCTGTTTTCTGTTTTGCATCTTTTTACTGAGACCACAAGTCGCATGGATCTTACGTTGTTTCATAATGACTCATTGTAAATATAGCTTAAGTTTAATATTTACCATCTCGCCAAAAAAGATAACCTATGAGGCAGGAGAGTAAAGGATTGTCAACTTGCCAACATTACGGGTTTACTTGTTCGTTTAGATGTCATTTTTCTGTGTGTTCAGTGTTGCTAACCGAAATTATAATAGAAAATAACAACCTTGTCCTCTAGCATTGCATTACTCAATGAGTATTAATCAAATTTGCAAAGAATCCCATCCTCCAATAAGGAATGCAACCCGAACATCCCTCCCCAGTGGATTGCATGGTTCATGTCGAACAGAGTGTTAATGTTCCGCAACTGATTGTTTTACCGAACGTTTGCCGGATTTCAAATGATAAAACATCGATTCTTATTAATCGCATTACTGCTTTCTTCCAGCATAAACACCTGCCGCCTGCATGGCAGCCCAACTCACCATCCTCATCATCATGGAGGCGGCCATCATCATCACCATCATCACGGTATGCGTGGTATGGACCTAATGGATGACTTAGCACTGCCCTATCAAGATCACAACCATCACAACTCCCCGATGTCACCGATAAATTTAAATCTCCTGTCATCGGCCAGTACGGCTGTCCCAATTCCGCACCATTCAACAACCGGTGGCCTGTCGAGTGCTGGTGCGGCCCTCCTTGATCCCCACAGTACCTTCCAGACCAGCCTGGCAGGAGGTGTCGGCGGAACAAGCAAAACTAGCACAAATGTGATAATTAACACTGCAACAAACACTACTACTAGGAGTAATCTAAGCTGTTGTAATAATCTTTTCCTCAACGACGGACGAACTGGGTTAGATAGTAGCGTTCAATTAACGAACAATAACAGCGTAGGTGGTGCCGTTGACTCGTCAACAGCCGTTCCGACGGTGCCGATTATCAACACCACGGACAGTGGTCTAGGTGGAAGCGGTGGCGGCGGTAGCGGCACTGACGGCAAGGACAAGTCCACGCGAAATCGATGGCTCACATGTCCCGAGCTGCACAAGGCGATGGACGGAGTCACGTACATCGCTGACCACACGCGGAAAGAAGAGGAGAGTACGAGGGTAAGTGCATGCATGATATAGGTACTGCCTAAGCGCGGAACGACAGGCTGCCTCTTTGATGGTTACCTTGTCGTTGAATGTCAATTTAGATGTGAAGTCAAACACGGATTTTGCATTGAAGATGCAAAAGTAGTAAGCGCTTTTGATTTCTAAATTATATCAGGGCGAGTGAGCCTGTTTGCACACCATTAGTCAACTTTTTAACCATAGTAAATCAAGGTTTTCAATGATATTTTAATTGCAAAGGTGTTTAGAGTTTTTAGAGGTTCGCCAAATTGACGTTTTAAATTTATGATTACATTAAATCACTCATCGAGTTGACATTTCGAATTAAATATCTTAAAACCTCTTATACAATTTTATCTCTCAAATATAACATAAGATTTGAATATATTTATCTAAAGTAAAGTTCCATGAACTAAATTATACTGCAAAAAAAAGTAAAACCAAAAGTAGTGATTAACTCAATACCAAGAAGAAGAAAAACTGAGCAGCGGGAGATATACACCTCAGTTTTCTACACTTGCTGTCGATTTTAAAATTTACCAACCTACTGGAAACATTCTAGTACTGTTTTACATATCTCGATTAACTGAAATCTGAGTAGAAGAGTATTCATCATTGCTTCAAGCTGACATCATTTCTCTGATGTTTTTGTTTAAAAAAAACAAGGCATAAACATCCTCTTCTTATCTACTAATAATCAACTGGTTTAGCATAACTTTCCAATCATGAATTTTTAGCATTTAAATTGCAATCCCCATTAAATGTAAAGGTTACCGGGTTTTTCCGCTTCCATTCAACTGCGTACCTACGCCATAAACGAGCACTCTTTCCAACTGTGGATCAGTGTGTAGCAGAATGGTATTATTCTAATCATTTGGACTCAGCTCCCAGTCGCATTTCTAATATGTATTGTTTGCACAAGCTGAGAAAAGGATAGACAGCGCTGAAACGTCTTACCGGCATAAAATCCCACATTCCCACAGCGGAGACACTAGACTCCCTTAACCCAACATGCCATCGTTGGTTGAAAATTTCACTTTGCTTCACAACAATAACACACGAGTGCACAAATTTGTTCCACTTTTAAAGTTCAGGAAATGTTTTTCGGTCTTCAACAAAGAGGTGGTTATTCGGAAATTGTGAAAATAAATGTTATTTTCTGTACAATGAGAAACGAGTAGTTATAGACAATTTTGAAATCTAGGTAGCGGCAAAACTTCATCGTAAATGAATTCTATTTTTAAATTCTTAAACAAAAAATCTATGTATTAAAGGGTATCTAAAAATGATATAAAATAATCAACTGGTACTAAAATAATGTTTCACTGCAAAGCTTCTTACGCATCACTGTTTTTTTCATTCTTTCAGCATTTTTTCTTAACACTAAACATTTCTCACAACTAAATCATTCTCATATTGATCGAGCAAGGCAGTAATACAGCAGAAATGAGGGACTAAACTATTCGTATCACTGGTCATCTCGGTTCCACGAGACGGTTGACCGCTTTTTGTTTTTTTTTAGACGGGATGGAAAATCTACAACCAGACACCTGAAGAACTCAGGGTGGGGATGAGGGTGATAACTCCTCGACCCACTTAAAACCCACTCGTGCCTTATGCCCTAGACTCTTGCCGTGATCACCTTTCGGTATTGCTTCGGGGAGGGGGCTATTGTGCTTGTTAAGCTCTCACTATGTCTAGCTACTTAGGGCTTTAGTAACTTGGTGGTCCCTGCGATGTGCCTTTGGGCGTTTCGCCATTTTTGTTGGATATAGAGGACGATCAGGGAAGCTGCTACGCATACCGCGTCCAAGATGTCCCGGTCTTGGCACATTCACTGGACCAAATTATCCGGAGTCGCGTCATGACCGCTTACGGCAATCATGCCTGATCGAAGTGAGGACATGCGAAGAACACGTGTTCTGCAGTTCCTTCAACTCCCGCGCACTCGCTGCATGCGGAGGACTGTGCGCCTATTTGTGCAGGTATTGTCTAAAGCAACCGTGGCCTGGCAATATCTGCGTTAAGTGGAATTTCACTTCACCGTGTCGCCTAGTAACCCACTCGGATAATTCCGGGATTAGTCGATGGGTCCACCGACCAGGTGGAGTGTTCCTTTCCCTTTGTCACTTAACCATGGATGCGGCTCTAGTGGTCTTCCGAATACCTCTTGTTTCACGTTGTTCGAAGCACACACACACGTCCTCTTTTATGACAATGCCTATTGGCATCATCCCCGCTTGGATGCAGACCGCGTCGCGTGATACCGTTCGTTAGGCACTGGCCACTCTTGGGCTCATAAGCCTGTGCGTACTCTCTAGCTTACTAAAGTAACTCTTGGTAATCAAGGCGTTGATCCATGCCGGCCTGCCGCACCACATGGCGACACTTGCCAGGAGTTTACGCTTACTTCCTTGCACCGCCGAGCTATTCAACATCTGCGGGATAATGCCAATACAGCCATATAGGCTTTCTTGCAGGCGTAATCGTGACCTCAGTCTTATGGTAGGCTAGCTCTAACTGCCTGGAACTCATCCATCTCTCCACAATGCCGATGGAGTGCGAGGCCGTTAACTCGACCTCTTCGATGGATTCACCACATATCTCCCGTTCGGGCACTCAAGCTGTAGTACCTCATCGTACATCGTGTTCCATAACACCGGACCTAGGATCGAACCTTGTGGGACGCCTGCGGTAAGCTGAACACGTTTATGGCCTACCTCTGTATTGTACACCAGTACGCGATTCTGGAAATAACTTCCAAGAATCTTGCACAGGTACCCGAGTCCACGATAGCCACCCAACTGGCGCTATTCAACGCATTTCTCACGTCAAGGGGGACCACAGCACAGTATACAGCCGTCTACACTTCCATCGCTATGAGAGCGTTAAGGTCTGGGATACTGGAACGCTGGTCATGGGACAAATCTACGGCGGCGGGGGCAGTGGACTCGGGTCGTGCCTTGGAAAGAGTCCCCCAACGGTCATCTGCTGCAGCTCTTGTGGGGCCCCCAATCTTCTGGTTTTGACCATTACTACCCGGTAGGCGTCACCCCACGGATTCGCATTGGCCTTCTGACACAGACCCTCGAAGCAGGCTCGCTTGCTGGCCTTTATCTCCCTCTTTAGTGCGGCCTTCGTGGCGACTAGCGCCCCTCTACGCTCGATTTTCTCGGCGTCTGACCACGCTTTTGCACCCTCCATCTTGCGTGGAGGAATGTTCTTCGAGGTCGGCGATCGACTCCGTCCATCAATACACCGGCGATCCTCCATTCCTTGGTTTGACTTCCTCGGCATAGTCACATCGCACGCTCGTGTAAGTGTCATAACGAGTCGTTCGCCGTAAGGTTCCTGGGTTTCACGTAAATTTCGTTCCCTTTCAAGCGCCTCATTAAAAGTCTCTACATCAACGTAAGACGTCCTCCATCTGCGGGCGAATGAAGTGGTTGCTCCTCCTTCCACACGCTGCCTTGTATTGTGGACGATACAATAACGAACTACCAAAAGGTCGCTATGGGTGTAGCCATCATCCTCCCTCCAATTGCTAGGCAGCCCAAGACTGCTGAAGGTTACATCGATTATCGATTCCGCTCCGTTTTTATGGTAGGTACTCTTGGTACCCACGTTGGCTAGGTCCACATTGCCTAGCCTCCAAAAGAATCTGGCACCCGGGATTGGTAAGGCGGCTCTCCCACTCGAGTGCCCAAGCGTTTAAGTTCCCCGCTATCACCAAGGGATTCAGGCCAGTTGGCTTCGTTGTCATCTAATCGAGCATATTGGTAAACTGTTCGATCGACCATAGTGGCGGTGCGTAGCAGCTGCAGAAGAACACTCCATTCACTTTTACAACCACGAGGCCTTTTGGTAGACACAACCTCCTGAACCGGGTACTTGCCTGTCGGCCATAATGCCTCCATATAGGACCTGTCCGTAACCAGTTTCCGTTGCCGGCATGTTGCTCCTATCTGGGCCTTTGCACTCCCAGGACAGGTCCTGGCCCGCTCTCTAGGCAACCAACCATGCCTTCGGCGGCTGGTGTAGGCTTAGTGGGCATATAGACCATCTCACCTTCACCTTCGCCACATTCAACGCCGAGTCCACGTCGACTGCCGCTACCCTCATGGTTGCCACCTGGGTCCCGAATGGACCCTTCCTGACACGTATGTCTGCGGCAGCAACCTCGACCTTGCACTATTCCTGAGTGCAGTGGAGATCTCGTCTGCCCGGTGATCTCATCCAGGTTTTAACACTGGATCGTCTCCTGTGAGACGAGGGCACGTATCTTCAAACTCGCACCTAAGGCCTGTTTTGCCCGGTCTTTTGTACACCGGGTCCTTTAGCGCTGTTGCTTTCTTCAGCTCCAGGAGCATCTCACCGGTGTGGGTACGGCGTATACTCTGCACATCGGCGCCTAGGTCTGCCAATTAAGCGTACTCGCGCATCGCTTTCAAGACCTCCGAGTACTTTGACGCCTCGGTATTGACAATGAGGGCCTCTCCACAGTCACGCTTGCGGGCCACCTGTCGCTTGTAGATTGGGGAGTACGGTAAAGGGTTATGTGCCTGATTCGGATACTACCGTTTAATGCACTCCGCTCGTTTTCAAACTTATATTTTTCAATTTCAAAGCCTGCCGTTGCCCTCATACGGAACTATCAATACACCTTTTCTTCATGTCTATTCGTTCTAGCAATAAATTACCGTCCACTCCTAGCGCTTCGCATGGAAATGAGAAATTATCTGCTTCTGACAAACTTCATCAAAAGACTGTTGCTTCCGCGCATGGGAGAATACAAAAAACAACAATCAATGTGCTGTCGATTATCTTTTTCTTTTTTCGTCTTATTCCTCCTTTTTCGTACCTTATTCCAGTGGTTTTCCCTGCCACGCCTGGGGTCATCACTCGTCCCCCTCTAAGCACTAGCGTCTGCTTCTGTGCTAGTTATGGTTGTTGTCCTTGGGGCCCTGCCACTCGAACCCCCTTCGCGCTTGAGACAACACGCGAGCTGGATGTCACTTTGCGCTCCTTTTCTTCCATCGGCCGCTTCGAGTAGTGGGCTGTTGCTAGGTCCAGCCAAAACACCACGTCGTCATTTATGTGGTACTCTTTAATGAAGGCTGCAACTTCTGGGAGGCACTTCGTACTGTGGATCTCGCCATTCACTGCTAGCCCCGACAA
>JASCZW010009883.1:0-39767 GCA_034211315.2 Aedes japonicus
TTTACCATCTTTTCTCCCCGCCGTTCTTCAACCGATGAATCAGAATATCTTTCAGATGTTTAAGACGCGCTACAGGCATCTGATGATGTAGGAAATTCAAAATCGTGGAGGACAACTTGACGAGTGCGGGCGAAGAAGATCAAACATAAAGGACCTTAATCTTTTGGGTCGCTCTGGCGGGGGGAGGTAGTTCCAGCTGAATCAATCCAGCAAATCTTGGAAACATGCTTTTGACAATGTACGCGAAATCGAGGATAAGTATGATGTACCGCTGTCGGTCGTAAGAGACACGATGAGAAGATAGTACAGACCGAAGAAATCGACGAGGAGTATGCTGAGTTCGAAACGCTGGACAATGATGAGATCATCGCAAGTGTTTTTCACAAAGATGCTGATGAAGACATTTCATATGACGGTGACGACACAATGCAGTTAATGTCAACGCAGAAAGAAGCATCACAATCTTCGAGTTTTGCAGATGATGACGAATATGTAAACGTGTCGGATGAAGCAGTCTTAAATGGATTTGATCTTTTAATCAGATACGCGTAAGAGAACAACTGGCCACTGACTACACAGTTCTCGCTGCGGCAGATAGGAAGTTGTTTATGTGCTTTAACACTTCTATCATAACTACAATCGAAAATTGATGCTTACTGGCAAACATGGACCATTTTGACATTTCATTCGCGCACATAGTGGTCGAGAGATTTACTCCCTGGGTAGTCTGGAATAAGCTGAAATCAAAAGTTAGTTCACTTTTATTTATGTAACATTAAAAAAATACTGGTATAAGTAATATTCTAAGATAAAAAGATAATATGAGAAAAAATATATAAAAAAAAATTAAAAAAATTTAAGAAACAATAAAAATTAAAATAAAAATTTATTGGAAGAAATTGAAAAAACGTGTGTGTGTTGGCAGGAACACCCTGCTTGGGTGAATAACATTTTTGATTTTTGCGTTAATTCTTTTAAAGTATAAAAAAGCTACAACAAACATTCTTGGAAAAAAATTTGTTTCGATATAACGTAACATCGATATAACGTAACGAAAATAAAAATTGAGTTCCGTTATATCGAGGTATGACTGTACTACTACTAAAATGTGTTTTTTATTTCAATTGTTTTAAATTTTAAATTTCATTTTTCATGGCAATTGATAAGCTCGAGGGGCTCACATCTTCCGTAATCATTTTATTAGTTTCAATTGTTGTTTTTGTTGTGTTGTATTAACATGTATTATTGTTTTCCCTCTTGGAAGTGTATTAAGTGTATAATTTAAATATTTGATAAACCGCCACGGTACAACCTAGAGCGACTGAATCAACCGGATGTCACCTCGGCATACGCGCAGAATCTCGAGGCAGCGTTGCCAGACGAGGGCGAGCTCGATGTGGCCCCTCTAGAGGACTGCTGGAGTACAGTGGAAGCAGCCGTCAACGACACAGCCGAGAGTACCATCGGGCACGTGAAATGGAGCCGACGGAACGAATGGTGGGCGGTAATGCTGCAGCAAGGAACCCGGCAGAACGTGGAACGTTATAAGCAGAAGCGGAAACAGCCGACCCGCGTCTTTCGGGAGAAAAAACGCCGCCAGGAAGAAGCGGAGTGCGAGGATATGGAACTGCTGTGCCGTTCCCAAGAAACACAGAAGTTTTACCAGAAGCTCAATGCATCCCGCAAAGGCTTCGTGCCGCGAGCCAAAATCTGCAGGGATAAAGAGGGAGGGAGGAGGGAGCCTCCTCACGGACGGACGTGAGGTGATCGGAAGGTGGAAGCAGCACTTCGATGAGCACCTGAATGGCGTGGAGAACGTAGGCATGGGAGACCAAGGCAACGGAGGAAACGACTACGTCAGTGCAGCAGAAGAAGGAAATGATCCAAGTCCCACACTGAGGAAGTTAAGGATGCCACCCACCAGCTCAAAACCAACAAAGCAGCTGGTAAAGATGGTATCGCAGCTGAACTCATCAAGATGGGCCCAGAAAAGTTGGCTTGCAATGGATGATAGCCAGGATCTGGGAAACCGAACAGCTACCGGAGAAGTGGAAGGAAGGGGTTATCTGTCCCATACATAAAAAGGCGATCATTTGGAATGTGAGAACTTCAGAGCGATCACAGTTCTGAATGTCACCTATAAAGTGCTATCCAAGATCATATTCCGTCGTCTGTCACCTAAAACGAATGAGTTCGTGGGAAGTTACCAAGCCGGCTTCATTGACGGCCAATCGACAACAGACCAGATCTTCACCGTAAGGCAAATCCTCCAGAAATGCCGTGAATACCAGGTCCCAACGCATCACCTGTTCATCGACTTCAAGGCGGCATACGACAGTATCGACCGCACAGAGCTATGGAAAATTATGGACGAAAACGGCTTTTCTGGGATGTGCGTAAGGGTTTCGGACTCTCATGCCTACTATTCAACATCGCTCTGGAAGGTGTTTGCGGACGACATGGACATTATCGCAAGATTACTCTGGAACGGTGGCAGAGCTGTACACCCGCGTGAAACGCGAAGCAGCAAAGGTCGGACTGGTGGTGAATGCGACGAAAACAAATTACATGCTGGTAGGCGGAACCGAACACGACCGGATCCGCCTAGGAAGTAATGTCACGATAGACGGGGATACCTTCGAGGTGGTGGAGGAATTTGTCAACCTCGGATCCTTACTGACGGCTGACAACCATACGAGTCGTGAAATTCGAAGGCGCATCATCAGTGGAAGTCGTGCCTACTACGGGCTCCAGAAGAAACTGCGGTTTAAAAAGATTCACCAATCACCCGCACCAAATGCACCATTTACCAAACGCTAATAAGACTGGTGGTCCTCTACGGACACGACACAGGTAACCAATAAGTATTAAATAGAGCCAGTAAGCAGCCCTATATGCGTCTTAACGACGAGCGATATAAGCATTATATTCACCTTAAATGCTATTCAAAAGCAGATTTTGGCCGGCTATGCGGCCAATTTAATGCTGGACCCCACCAAAAGAAGACGTCTATGTCGACAATATGTCATTCATTGGTAGCATGAATTGGTAAATGTTTGGAAATGACAGCTAGTTGACAGCAGTTGAAATGTTGTTCTGCTGATGGGGATTTTAGCTTTTAGATTGCTGATTAAATGCTTGGAAAAAAAAGATCCATTTTCAATTTTAGATTTTATTCATTTTCGTGTACTGATGATGATGAACACGTGCTTTCTGTTTAGACCCCCTATTTTTCTTATGAAAGGGGAAACTCAAATTCGCTGCATTTTTTGCATTTCCTAGGATGGGATTCAAACTCGCTGTTTCGTGATCGACGTGTTTTAAAACCGCGTCTTTATCCTCAAACCTATATGGAACGTATGAGAACGTTTTTAATATTTGCCCAATATAAACTTCAATGTTCCCAGGCAAGGTTGTGGTTTATCATTTTTGACTTATCCATATTCATTTGCCGATAGCTCTTCCTCAGAAGCTCAATTTCAAAATATAATGCGATGATGAACTTGATGGCGCTTGAGTAGACCTACAACTCTGGTCTAACATTACATAGCTCTATCTCTTATATCTGAGGAATAAGAGCGTATATCCGCAGTGACCTTCGCGATGAAATTCGCTGTGAAGATCACGCGATTATCATCGTGAAGATCACTGTGAATATACGATCTCATGTCGAAGATATAGGAGTTAGAGCAATGTACTGTTAAACAAAGTTGTAGGTCTACTCATGCACTACAAGTTCATCATACATCATATAATCAAATCGACCCTCTGAAAGGAGATATTGGTAAATGAATATGCCTGAGTCAAAAATGATAAGCCGCAACCCTGTTCCCAGGTAACCAATAAGCATTGAAATAGGCACTAATTCTGCATCATACATGCATTTAAGATTATTGTTGCTGTACATTGGCTGTCTGAATGCACAGCTGTTGTAAAATAGCATAAGCAAAGCTACCGTAAAGTTAGCTGTCTGATATCTGCATTTTTGTTGCTTGATATGTTATTAACGCACTGAAAATGCTCAATTAAAGTTGTTTACAAATGTTAACAGATGGAAATGCAGAACTAGAATGAAGATGATTCAATCACCAGAGTGAGGACTATTACAGTCCTGATGCAGGAATAAGCGAGGATGATGAAACGCTTTGAAAATTCGGACACTTACCGATTTGTAAACAGCTTTAATTAAGCAGTTTCAGTGCGTTCTTCTAATCATATATACAAGCAACAAAAATGCAGATATCAGACAGCTAACATTACGGTAGCTTTGCTTATGCTATTTTACAACAGCTCTGTATTCAGACAGCCAATGTACAGCAAGCAGAATCGTAAACGCAAGTATGATGCAGAATTAGTGCATATTTCAATGCTTATTGGTTACCTAGGGAAACATGGACCATGCTCGAGGAGGACCTGCAAGCACTCGGGAGTTTTCAAGAGACGTGTGCTAAAGACGATCTTCGGCGGTGTGCAGCAGAACGGTGTGTGGCGGCTAAGGATGAATCACGAGCTCGCTGCACTCTACGGCGAACCCAGTATCCAACAGGTGGCCAAAGCCGGATGGATACAGTGGGCAGGGCATGTTGCAAGAATGCCGAACAACAACTCTGTAAAGTAGGTGTTCGTTACTGATCCGGTGGGCACAAGAAGGCGTGGAGCGCAGAGAGCACGATGTGCGGACCAGGTGGAAAGAAGCCAAGCTCCCATCATCTGTTAAAACCGCTGCAAGGTGTCAGAAGAAATCAACACTCAAGTTATCAATCAACTTGACGTTTATTAGTCCGTTGACACCAGCGCTTGTTCGCGACAAAATCTGGACTTATTAAATTTGGAATAAAACAAATTTGCTGTTAGTTCAATCCAAGATGCATTTTTTATTCATATAACTGTGCATTATTAGTCATCTAAAAACTAATTACAGTTACTTAATTAGGCAGCATGAAAAAACTACGAACTTTTGAGTTAACTCCAGCCTTTAGGGTCTGTGCAGACTTCCCTGCAACCGATTTAGCTACTTTTGTCTAAGATTTTCGAGAATTTTTCTATAGCTGTAGCTTGTTGTTTATATTGCGAGTTCTCCCTTCACGAGAGCCCAATCCCGCTCCATAGATCGCAACTCCGGGCAGTATCGCTTCCTTCGGTACGACTCCATTCGCTTTATACCATTCCAAAACATCTTTGGCGTAGCGACAAGATGCCAAATCAGACCAGAAAAGCGAGGGAGCGTCATGGCTGCGTAGGAATGGTAACAATCGCTTCTTTAGGCATTCGTCACGGTATATTTCCTTGTTTACCGTTCCAGTAGTGATCAAGCTTTGGCTTGCTTGACCACAGCTGCATATTGCCTGGCAAACCAAATATTTTTTGGGAAACTTGGCCTTTTTCTTCGTCCTGAAATGCATGGCAGTATAATAAGACATTCCGGGAAGTAGCTTAACGCTTTTCACGCAGGAAAAATTTCGTCAAATATACAACTTGCGAGCCCGGGTTTTAGCCGTCACAGTCTGTTTATCATTACGGTTCGGTACAGTTTTCACCTTGAACGACTTCACACCTTGCCGGTGCTTGGAAGTATGCACGAAAGTTGGGGACATTTTTAGTTTTCTAACCACAGAACGTACCGAAAGATCTAGTCGCTTCTGCAATATTTGCTTTACCTTCGCGGTTCCAGAGATACGTTTTTGTTCCGCTCCCAGCCTTCCTGGCTATTGTCAAACATCAAACGAAAGATTTAAGAACGTTATGGACAGTGCTTGCAGGAAAACCAAGTTTTTTGCAATTTTTTCTTACTGACAGATCCGGATTTTCATTCCGACCGCATACAATTGCTTTTAGCACTTGCTCTTCTTCCGACGCCATCTTTGATCTAAAAGCTTTTAGTATCACCAAAAATTGATTTTACACAATGAACAGACACACGTTCATCAGTCTGCGAAATATTTCACGTGTAGATGGAGTGGATTTCCAGAGATATATTCCTGGTGCAGTTGAAAACCGGAATATAGCAGTCGCGCCAATCGATTTTACTCCAGTTCCATAAGTCCAAACAATGGCGCATCTAGTGCGCTGTATAGCGCATCAGATGCGCCATACAGCGCACTAGATGCGCCATTGTTTGGACTTATGGAACTGGAGTAAAATCGATTAGCGCGACTGCTATATTCCGGTTTTCAACTGCACCGGGAATACGTATTTAGGGGTGTCCAGATTTAATCGCGAACAAGCCTTACTACTATCGTCAGGGGACAACTATGGGTGTTTCGACAACTCCTCCGGCTTTGGCCTTTTCAACAGGGGTGATTAGTTGTGATGGGACCAGATCCTGGTCGAGCGGGCTAAGCGGCGGAATTAGTCTTGGCTTGTTTTTCAGAATTCCAAGATCAACTTCCAAAAGGGTTTTGCACAATATGTCACAGGGCGAATTTTAGCTTCGAAATGCCTATTTCTGAGATCCATCATCCTGGCTTGAATAGTTTTAGTAAGGTGGTTTGAATTTGTCTTAAGGTGAGGTAGGCCAGCGCGTTGAAATTGTCTTCGGATCGAGTTACGGATTCCGATAATGTACTTGGTAGCCGTGTCAAGGTTCAGAGAATCGCTCACCTAGTTTACTGATGGAACATGCTGCTCTCGGTCCCGAGAAATGGTTTCGGCGATGGCACGCAGTTGTCGGTCGATGCCTTCGAGCTTCTCGAGGAGTGGATCGTAATCGACAGAGTCTTCGACGCACCGCTGGAACAGCTCCCAGTTGACTCAGTGATAGTTGCGCCTGATGATAGGCTGCCGATTGATCGTGCCAGAAAACCTCATCTTTCTTAGTACCAGCAGGATTATGATCCTGATGACTATCCACAGCTTGGCCTCATGTTGTTCGGGTCTCGATGTCTGTGACCTCTTGGTTCTTGGAGTGGATCTTAGATTCGCTGCACTCGCTACACTCACGCAAGCATTTGCAAAGGATTTTCGGATCAATAACACCTTCCATTTACAGTCAGTTTGTTTCACGATCATATACAGAATATATTATTATTTCCCACTGAATCGAAATATAATAATGATAATATTTTAATAATAATAATAATAGTAATAGCAATAATATTAATAATAGTAAAAATGAATGAATGTTTATTTTTCTTAACTTTCTGTGTATGTGTCTGTAATGATTCGATTCTATACATCTCGCACCTACTGCATCGTATCTTTGATTATTTGTTCCTCATAGTCTTGTTGCTATTGTTGTTTTTATTGATGTTGTCCTAATGTTTACTAATTTCGATCGACAACTTAGAATATACAATAAACTGTTTATTAGTAAAATATTCCATTCTTAACCGGGACAGAAAATCGAGTCGAAAAATATTTCATCATCTATCAAATAGTTAACGAGCAGCAACCAAAAATGCTTGGTTAAATACAATAATAAATGGATTTTGCTTTTTCAAAAAAAAATCATTATAGCAAAGGAATAAATGGAATTAGTTTATCTCACAATGGTTGATTTTGTTGTTGTTGTGTTTAAAGGAAAAAAGCCACTGATTGTTGTCCTGTTAAGTCTAATCATCCGCACGAAAAAGACATTCTTTATTGTTTCCGCTTCCTTCAATATAGCTCGTCTCATTGTTTGTGTTGTTGTTGTTGTTGTTATTGTAAGCATGATGCCCAACCGGACGATGGACGTTTTTCACGATCTTGTGTTAACAAGATATTAACGAGACCAGAGCATGTTTTATGTATGTTTTTGTGAGTGTATGTGTGTTGGTTTGTTGTGTATATGTCCATATGTATAGGTATATGATAGCTATATTGTTCCACAGACAGTCGTCATCGAGAAGGGCAGCGAATGCTCTTTGTTCGTTCATACACCTAAACTCGCACTCGCGGTCGCAATCATACCATACAATGTAAACACACTTTCAGGGCCTGCCGTTCGCACATGCTACTGTAACATGGTTTATCTTGATATCCAAAACTCTTCAGTCTGTCCTCAAGATCGTCGTCGTCTTCGTCTAGGCAATCTCCTGCAGGGCAAGCAAGCGACTGGCGGAGATATTCGTACTGCGTTTTGGCATGCTTCATCTCCAGCTCGGCTAGCTCGATAAGGCTGCGTGTCAAACAGAATTCAAATGTAAATTAGAGCTTACAGGAATATTATGAGCTTAATCTCTAACCTTAGCTGTAATGTTTTTAATTAATGTAGAATATCAATCGAGGAGCGTGGACAGCAATGTTTGCCGATGTTGAAACGATTATGGGGTCAATTATAGAAGTCGAGTCGAGCAAGAGTGCGCATTACAGAAGCCGACTGAATCTGATCAAGTCGGAAACCGAACTCGACTGTTAACTGTAGTGCTAATTTTTTCAAAATGAAACGAGGTGAGATGTTTACCAAGTAATTGTAATTCGTGTTTGTGTCCTAGCTCATACAAAGATGCGAAGGGTTCTAAAGATGATGTTTACCATATTTTAATCAGGGTTGCGGTTATCATTATTTGACTCAGGCATATTCATTTGCCAATATCTCCTTTCAGAGGGTCGATTTGATAATATGATGTATGATGAACTTGTAGTGTATAAGCTGACCTACAACTTTGTTTAACAGTACATTGCTCTAACTCTCTATATGCTTCGAACATGAGAGCGTATATTCACAGTGATCTTCACGATGATAATCGTGCGATCTTTCACCGCGAATTTCATCGCGAAGATCACTGCTGAATATACGCTCTTATTCCTCAGATATAAGAGATAGAGCTATGTATTGTTGGACCGTTGTAGGTCTACTTACCCACCATAAGTTCATCATACATTATATTTTGAAATTGAGCTTCTGAGAAGAGCTATCGGCAAATGAATATGGATAAGTCAAAAATGATAAGCCGCAACCTTGATTTTAATATAGTGTCATGAACAAAGAATATCATTATGGTCATATGAATGATTTTTTAACAGACTGCTTCATCGGTTCATCTCTTGAATTTCGGGGAAGCTCTCTCCTGATCTTCGGTAAAGCTCTTTGCTAAACTTCTGGAAAGTTTCCTCATGCACTTCTTGGCAGTCACTTCAGATTTTCTTAAAAATTCACATCATACAACCCAACCTATCCTTTCCAAGTTTTCCTCTGAACTTAGTCACTTTCTAAACTTGTTGGTAAGTGCTCTACAGATTTTTTTTTGAAAATCTTCTAAAATTTGTTGGAAGTTTCTTCCAAAACTTCTCGGAAATTCTCTTCTGAACTCAAGAGAAGTTTATTTGTGAAGTTTGAGGAAATTTGTTCCTGAGTTTATGAGTATTTTTGTCCCCCTATGGAATTTTCTTTTTTTTTAAATTCGGGGAAGTTTTTTTCCTGGGATTATTCTTTCAAAACTTATGATAAGTCCTATTTAAACTCCGAGAGAAATTGTATTGAAACAATGAAAAAGTCTACTCCAAAATCTTTAGGAAAATACCCTTGAATTTGTTGGAAGGTTCTTTCTGAACTTCTGAGATGTCCTCGTCTGAACTTTGAGAAGTTTTTTTCGCAAACTTCTGAGAAATTCTTGCTCAAACTTCTAGAAAATACTCTCAACGCTTCTGGACAGGTTCTTTCTGTTCATTGAAGAAGTTCTTCTCTTCAAAACTTCGGGAAAGCTTTGTAGCACTTCTGGGAAATTCAAACTAAACTTTTGGGAAGTTTGTTCCGGAACTTCTGACAAGTCCTTTCGTGAAGTTCAGAGAAGTTCTCATCTGAACTTCTCAGACGTATCGTCCTGACTTTGTGGAAGTTTGTCCCTGAATTTTTGAGAACTTAATGGAAGTACCCTCCCTGGTTAGTTTCTTCCCGAAATTCGGGGAAGCTATATCCTAATTTTCTGGGAAGTTCTGGGAAGAACTCCAGAACCTCTGACAAGTACCAATCTTCTAAGTAGTACTTCTTACAGAAGCTCTGAGGAAGTCCTTTCCTGATTTTCGAGGAAGTTCTCACCTCATCATCTGTTTTCATTAATCATAAAGACCGAAAGCCAAAGAAATCATCTTAGCACTACCAAGTCATAGTCGATAATCAGTTACAGTTCTCTCCTGAAATTCTGAGAAGTATAAACATTGTCTTCGGAGATGCTTGGTCCTTAATTTGTTCGAATATTCCTGCTTGACCTACTATGAAGTGCTCCCTACACCTCTGCGAAGTTTTTGCCGGACCTTTGGAGAAGTTTTTTTTTTCGATGAAGTCTCTTTCTGAACATCTAGAAAGTATTTTCCTGAAACTCTGGGAAGTCTGCTTATGACCTTTCTAGAATGTGCCCTAAGTTTTGAGTAGTTTATTTGCAGTATAATGTATGTTCAAATCCCTAGAGCAAATGTACTAAAATTATGCGTTTAGAAGTACTTTAAAATAATCAAAGTTCTAAGATAAACTTCAAAAGTGCATTACTTTTAGCAATGTGAGGATCACAAGAGTAATAGTAGTGGAACGAGAAAATAAAATTTACTTTCCGATCACAAGTTCCCAAGGCCGCTTTGGCGGTCCAAAGCGGGGGGCTCCAAACTACAAAAACCTCTGGCGATGTCCACATTAATTTGAATCAGTTCGATGAGCCAGACGAACTGACGGTAATTTGTTTTGTTTTCTAATAGGATTAGACATTTTTTCATACAAGTGAATTGCTTTTCTGTTAAATCACCTGCAAGAAATAAATGGTTTAGTGTATTTCTTTCCTTTTTCAGCCAATAACAACTAAACTAAGCGATAACTATAAATTAGAAGAAAAATTAGTAATCTCCATTTAATTCCAACTACCTTTGCTTATCTTCGACAGATACGCGTATTTCGTCTACAATGTGCAGACTTCTTCAGTGTCTCGTACTAATAACTCGACTGAATGAAAACCTTCGCCACCTGCCGTATATAATACTATTTTCTAAATACAAATCGTTTACCTATCATTATGTTGTTTATACCTATCTTATTATTAGATTGTTTATACCTATCCTGAGTCAAAAACAAGTGTACTTAATATCTAACTCAGCTTCTTTTCTCATCTATACCTAACATACTTATTGTGTAGCAGCGGGTGCTCCGCTTCGTCGGGTTTGATGTCGTTTGGGTAGTAAGTTGAAGAGCCATGTGTAACCGTTGCCTTGGTCTTTGTTTAGTAGATTTGTGTTCTGTTGTTTGTTTATTTCTTAAGCTTTCTGCGACGTCTAATTTCAGGGTGTAGATGTAGTCCGTAATATTGTGATGTCATTCGTCGTTATGTCGTGATTTTCCGTGAAGATGTGTTCTGCGACTGTTGATTTGAAGTTATGTGAAATTCCTTTCTCGTTCTGTTTGACAGCCTTAGTTACCTCCGCTAGATGCTCCTTGAACCTTGTTGCCAAGGTTCTCTTTGTTTGACCTACATATATTTTGCTGCAGTGTTTACACTTGATTCTGTATACCCCTGCTCTGCCTAATGTGTCTACTGAGTCTTTGGTGGAGCCTAACATCGATGCTAATTGGTTGTGCCTACTAGAAAAAACTAAGTCTAAGCCAAATTTCCTAAGTCGTGGTTTAAGCTTTTGTGTAATGTCTTTATCGAAGGGGACGGATACACGTTTTAGGGGTTCAGGTGAGTCTGAGAGGGTTGTTAGTGATTTCCTAGGGCCCGTAACGCTGGTAGATCACCTTTTCGTGGTGCGTTACGGGGTATCAGATCTACCACCGAACCCTAGTCCGAATTAATTCAAACTAGGGAACATATTTGTTATTGTAGTCAAAGGAACGTATAATTGGCCTTATTACATTTTATGTCTTGTGAAAAGTGACAATACTCGGGTTGCGCCACCGAGGATGAGCTTGGAATAAAGAAAACATGGTTAGTCTTCATATATGTGAATTCTTATTTTCTATTTGATGTTCTATAGTTTGAATTGGTTATGACTAGGGTTCTGATGCATGGTCACTATCGGAGTTATTGTTTGTTTTGTTTGCAATGAATCCGGGTTTGACTGATAAAGGGGCGCGCCTTTGAAGAGTGCTGTCGCTCACAAAGGGTTTAAACAGCGGAAACTTTCAATTAAACCTGATTCATTGCCAACAAAACAAACAATGACAGCTGTAACAACACCGAATACTTCATCATTTCTCAATAGTGATGAAGTAACTCGACATGCACTAAACAAAGGCTACGGGATATACTACAATAGATCAAATTACTGGTCGCAGTGGTTTATGTCCCGAACAGAGGAAAAAAAAAGTAATTTCCTATGAAGATGTTTTTTCTTTTTGTTGATGATCGCTTGAATTGTCCTCTTTTCGTACCCATTGAGTCTGGCAGTTTCGAAGATATATGCTAATTCTTTGGCTTTTCCAGATTTATTGAGAGGAAGGGTCAACATCCGGTGGATCATGTGGTGGAAAGTGGCCATTTTGTGCTGAAAAGGGTGGTTTGAAGTGTATGGGATGACTCTTTGGGTGTTTGTGGGTTTTCTGAAGATTGCGATGAAAAACGCGTACCAAAACAAACTATTACTCGATAAAATGTGACAGATCAGTCACTAGTTTTCGAGCGGTCGATGGCGTCGACCAACTCGATTAAATTTCGTCGATCTCGACAACTGTAATAGCAAAATAGAGCTGTCGACCAAAGTGACGATCGACTCGACTTCTATAATTGGCCCCTATGATCCTATTGATCACGCAGTCTGGCAATGTCCGGACAATGACTCCGTCAGAGCATGACGTTTGAATACCCTAGAGGCGCAAGGTAGACAACCTTATATTTTTACTCGATATGTGCTGCGATCTCGCGAACTTTGTTTAATCATCTTGAGGAGTCTCAAAGTAAAACAGGCGTTGTATGCTGAAAATAATTCCAAGGTTTGGGATAGTCTCTCCGCTCTCCCAAGGCATTTGGGCAGTGTGAACAGATATTTCGTTAGAACCACTTCAAAAAACTACTGGTAGTACGTGAGCACGATCAAACACACATTCTTTTGCTAGTCAAATTGGCGGATTCGTTCCTGCCTTGACCTACTCCGCATTGGGGATGTGTGCTTTGCTTCGAAATAATGCTTTACAAATGCCCTACGCTCAATTTCTAACTACTTCTATTTAATGTTCACAACCTACTGCTCTAACGGAACTATCAATACTTTCTCTTCACATCTTTGTTCTAACAAAAAAATATTGTTCACTCATGGAGCCTCATGGTGACTGGAAAATATTTCCTAAACAACACCATCTTCCAAAAGTAGTTCCATTTAAATAACCTTCAGTAACGCACGTGTATGCACTAAGTCTCGTTTTGGCAAACCTGGTTAGATGATTCCTCAATATTAGAACAAACCATCTATGGGTTCGAACTGCATCACACATTATGCGAATTAAATATCCATGGTCAAACCCGACAGATGTCGCTTCGCTACACAGAGACGAATTTAATGGTCAATTTTACCATAATTGGGGGTTAGGATGACTATTGCAGCATAGTGATTTTGAACCGACTATGATCGTGGTTAAAAATACCATTAAAAATAGTTGATCCAACATTTGCCATAATGTCGGAATAGTCCTCGTTACCATGATCATAGTCAAGAATGTCATGAACGTGGTGAATTTGTCTATTTTCATGGTTATTGTAACCATTATATGCAATAGTCACCTTGACCATGATTTAATTGTCGGTATAACGATAGAATTTTTCTCAGAGTAGTGATTACCAAACTAGATTTAAAGTATGAAGATTGTCAGAAATTTAGCGATTTCTATTCGAGTTATTGCTTCTTTCGCCAAATAAATTTCTACTTTCTATTCAATAGCGGTGATAGGAATGTCATGTAAAAATGAAATCTCGTCTAAAGTGCACCTGTACTGATATTAACGTCACTTTCAATTTTTAAGTCGCTCTTCCACCAGCCATACGATCGAAGGAGGCTCGCTATTCTGGTGGTGAGTGCTGTCAGAAGAAATACAAGATTCGTATCTTCGGTCACATTTCAATCTGAAGGACGCTACGGTGATTACAATAGGTTTTCGAAAATCGAAGAGCAAGCGAGCTACTGGCACAAAGACTATCCAATGTTGGCTACCAATTTGGAACGGGATGTTTCTATAAGAACGACGATCAATAATTACACACCCCGATGCCGCATGGAGTCTGGGGTAATTGTCAACAAATTTGAAACTGCAGAAGAACGCGGGAAGCTACAATGAGTATCAACATTAAGGATTGGTTCACAATGCCGCGCTAAAGTAACTAGTGAGCACCGCTTCACAGCTTGTCGCCAGTAAATCTATACCTGGAAAAAGTTTTCAGTAATTCATAACAGCTGTGTAGTTTCCATAAATGCCCGGTTGGTTGTGTCAGATTTCCATAATTCTAAGAAGCCACTACATGCAATTTTCGAAGATAATGGGGCCAATTATAGCAGTCGAGTCGAATGCCATTTTGCTCGGCAGGTTTATTCTGCTATTGCAGTTGTCGAGATCGACGAAATTTCGTCGAGCAGGTCGACTCAGTACACCCAACAATCTATATGCAACTAGCGATTTGAAATTGGTTCACTGTTGTAGAACCCCTTGGCCCGAAGTACACCTTGAAGCCAGCACCTTGTTATACATATTTGCGCCTTTGTTTTGATTTGCTGTGTTACTTTGACAGAATATTTAAGAGTGTGTTCGTGTGAGTTCATTATTAGGGGCGCATTTTGAGCTTGGGACCGATCTTGGGACCGATGTGCTATTACTGACTGAGCCAAGAAAAAAATCGTTTTTGTATGGGACCTACTGGTCATAGAGTAAGTCTATGGTACACCGGTCGAAAACGAGTGATGGATCTGTTACATTCTGTCGAGTAAGTTTGTTTTCATACGCGTGTTTTCGTTTGTTTTCGTTCGATAACTGACTAAGCAAGGCAAGAAATACCCTAAACTATTTTTTTTATGTGAATTAAAAAACAATTTCCTTCTTGTGGAGTTCGAGTCAGAAAAACAAAGGCTTTTGTGGAGTTCGAGTCAGAAAAACAAATGTTAAGCAGAAGGAAATTGGACAAGAGCTCGATTCATTAGGACCATTGCGCCTTGGTTCGGAATGGCAAAAAGTAGGTGTTTATTCTCGTTTGAATACTATCAAACACACGAAGTACAGAATTCATCTAATTCTAGCATTAAGCATCCCATACTTCACAAAGAAGTATGTTATAATAGATTTGTTATGATTGATTTTACAGGTCTGGATCGCCAAAACTGGTGGATGCAAAACATGAACACACTGAAATGTTCAGAGGCGATGCAAGACAAAGAACAATGAACGGTAAAGAGGAAGTGAAAAACATTAACTTGAGCTTAAATATGAAGAAATTGAATAGTAAAAAAAGTAATAATAGGCAAATTTATGAACTGTTCTAGATTTTGTTTTAGTAACTTTCCGAAAAGTACTGAGATTTTTTGGAAGTTGTATGCATGTTTTTTAAACAGGACAAACCTATATGAGCATGTCGAAAGTTATATAAATTTTCGGCAGCCCTAAGTTTGCACCTTGAAACTGAAGAAATTATCCATTAAAAATTGAATTTCATTCCATAAAAAACGTATTCATGACCCATTAAACTCTGGTCAATATCCATAATAAAATGGATATGAGCCATAACATTTATCAATGTGATCCGTAATTAATATAAAATTTAGCAATAAAATGTCAAAAAAGTACCGTTATATATCTAGGGTATGATCAATAGAACTGTACGGATTACCCATAAACATATACCGAATGTTCCATAAAAGGTTCAATATCATTCCTTAAAGTTGTAAAATTGATCCTTAGAATGTAACGTTTGTGAACTTAAATATATACACATGATCAATAAATTATTGATCCAATCGTCAATGATCCATGATAGTTTTGAAAACTTAACCACAAGCTTCTAAATATGGCCCATAGGAAATAAACTTTGGGCATTTAAAATAATATGTAGGATCCATAAATTGTACCAGAATTATTACAATGTTGAGTTTATATTTTTTTTAATTTTGGCTACGGGGAAATCGGTCCTTGACTGCGCTACTACTCAGATCTATTAACATGTCCGTTTCTTTAGCTATGCGGTTCAAATATTGCTATTAAAGTAGGATTGCTTTTTAGAAGATTTTAAATTTTTCAGAGAGCTGATTTACTTTCACGATTTCACGTTCTTTTACGACCGCAACTGCGACACATGTTTCCCAATAAATTTGTTAAAGTTTGCATGTAACAACTAGGGAAGATTTTCCTATATTAATCTTATCATTTTGCAATTCATCCTACTTGAAATTAAACAATGAACAGGTGACAGGATAAGTTAGTAATGTTTGTTGTTGTTATTAAAAGTAAGCAAACATTATTAGAAAACGAAACCGATCCTTCAACTGCCCAAGTGTTTGATTCATCGTAGGATGAATAAAGGAACAATGAGATTAATATGGGGACAGTTACTCTACATGTCAAATTTAAGGCTTGATCAAACTGTTATTTAAGGTTTTTTTTTATAAAATTATGCCGGGCAAACGCTTGCCGTCCAACTCGCTATCGCTCGTCGGACCTAACTACAAAAAACATCCTCCGTTTGCATTATACCGGGCAAATGCTTGAATCAGTCGTTAACTTGAATACGATATCGGAAACTTCGATCGCTTTCTACTTCCTTAGTTCTTCAATCCTCAACTGCTCAGCAGGCAACATTGATATTTCTAGCACTTGGAGTACATCATAACAAACCGTGGCTACTATGTCACATTGTACAATATAGTGTCTAACATGTACAATATGACATGTCTAACTGAGGAGCTGTTTGATTTTTTTTCTTCTGAAAACCAATGTTTGGAAAAATTGTAGTTAAGAAAATTTTCTATAAGAATAATTTGCTACGGATCATTTATATGAGTTTATAGATTATTATTCATTGTTTTATGGATCATAGACAATTTATTTATGGAACATTTTTAATAATTTATGAATCATGTGCACGTATTTTAGTGCACAAATGTTACATTCTGTGGATCAATTTTACAACTATAAGGAATGATATTAAACCTTTTATGGAACATTCGCTATATGTTTATGGGTAATCCATACAATTTTATTGATCATACCCTAGATATATAACGGTACTTTTTTGACATTTTATTGCTAAATTTTGAATAAATTATGGATCACATTGATAAATGTTATGGCTCATATCCATTTTATTATGGATATTGACCAGAGTTTAATGGGTCATGAATGCGTTTTTTGTGGAACGATTTTAAGTTTTTAATGTATCATTTATTAGTTTTTATATGCAAAAGTATGTTTGCCTAAATTTTCCGATAGATCTACTTAGGATTTTTCGGAAGTTCTACAACAATGTAGAAAATTCAGAACAATATTCGTATCTCGTATACATGCAAACAATGGTCAAGACTTATTAGAAGGATCCCAGAGAACTTTTCAAAAATTTTGTTATCACGTCAAATTTTCTATAAAATTTTGAAGCTGTAGGCTTGTTGAAAATCATGGGATCTCCCTAGACATTTTAGGGAATTCCCTAGTTATTCGGAAAGGAATATTTTGGAGGGATTTTTCAAAGTACTACAGGAGACTTTCCAGAAGATCAGAATAATAATTTCTCAAAAAAACTCTCCAAAGGTCAGGAAAGGACTTCTTTTACTAATAAGGAGCACTTCTTACTTAGTAGCAGAGCTCGAGTAGGTACAATTTTCGCTCCCTTCATTTCGTTCTATCAGTCACGCAATATATTCGTGTTTACTATTTTGTTATGCTCAGTCATTCCGTTGTCCTTGTGTTCCACACAACTCATTCACACCACAGCAAAGGACACGGCTATTCAAGCCTCAAGAGATTTTGGTTGCTTGACTGAATGTTCTGGTAACCAGTCATTCATTTTCGCGTTCGTGAGTGATTTTTTCTACCACAGGATTTCAAATATTCGCGAACATGACTGAAGGCAAAGGAAGCCAAAGCGGAGCAATGGCCAAAATCGCTATAGAGTTTGTGGGGCGTTTGCTCGAGAAAAGGCATTTGCAGGATCGATTCGAGAAGTTTTGGTTTTTTCCACTTCATTGATTCTCCAAATGAATAACTGTTCTTTCGTCTTCACGGTAGAACGTTGAAATTGAATGAGTTGTTTGCACTTACGTACATTCACTGCTTTCTGGAACGAATGAATGATCAAAGTAAAGCAACACAAAACAAGTTGACTCATCTTGCACAAGAGATTCATGAAGGCAAATATGTGTTTACTTCATGTTCGCTAAGAACAGTGCGTGATGACTAATATTTTAACTCAGTCATGGTGCAATTTGAGAATTGAATATGATATTTTTATGCTCTGCTTAGTAGTTCAAGCAATAATATCTCAGAAATTCAAGAACAAACACCCGCAAAGCTTAAAGACAGGAATATACTTCTTCGGAATTTACGATCAAACTAACCTAGTTCATTTAGTTCAGAAGAGAACTCTCCGATGTTTCGAAAAGATTTTCTTCAATGTTCAGGATAGGACTTATAAGAAGTTCAGAAATAAATTTCCCTTTTCAGACTTCTCAGAAAGTCTGGAAGAAACTATTCCGAACTTTGAGTGAATTTCCAAGAAATTCAGGAGTGACAGCTTAGTTATTTATGATGAAACTGGCCAAACGTTCAGGAGGATAGGACATTCATCTGGAAGTTTCGCAGAATATCATGAGACAACTTCCATAAAATTAAAGAGATAATAATTGAAGAACTGAAGAAGCACACTAAACAAACTTCGATCATTGCCCACGAATCCATATTAAAATATAGTAAACACTTTCACCGTTTTCTCAACCGTTTCCATTGAACTATGAGCTAAGACAAAAACTCATAAAAATTACAGTTCGTCGGTTTCAACCTCACCGCTTTTGACCGATTTGATTACTCATCGAATTGATCGATTGAATGACCTTTCGTGGCATGTCGGTTCGTCAGTAAGAAAAATTTCCTGAAGTTTAGCATATAAGTTAAAAACAGCACTTTGTCAGAAGTTTAGACAAGTGAAGGAAAGAAGTTTTTAGAAGTTCGGACAAATATCAAAGAAATTTTCGCGAATCAGAAAATTCTCCTAAAATTCAAAACACTAATTCTCAATTAAAAAAATCCCCTTTTTGGAACCAGAAGCTCAGGAAAAAAATCGGAGATTTACCAGAAGGTCAGAAAACTTCGAAATAGAATCAATGAATCATTTTAATAGATAACTTTCTCCGAACATTTTCAACTGGCATTTTTTTAACAGATCTCCAATGAGGTCTTTAGAATAACAAAAGCATTAATGTAATTGACAAACCCAGCCCGAAATTTGTGAACATGCTATTACTAGTATCACCGTGATCAATAATGTACTCCATGGGGTGGAAGTGATAGTGAAGTGAAAATCGTAGTAGCACTCAGAAAACTCCACGGTTTGGGTCACTTCTTTTGGTGGCGTGTTGGTGCCGATGACTTCGATTTCACTATGAAGTGAAAACCGTAATAAACCCCTGAGGGTTATTCTTAGAGTCGAAGTGACGTTTGTCACTTGGTGAAGTGAGAAAAGTCTCCTGCAGTGACGTGACTCTCCATTTGATTTACCCAGAAGATTCACGTCATAGCACCGACAAACCGACATGTAACTTAATCTTCATTATTGATCAAGAATCCATAACGACCGATTCAAATGTGCAGCGTTCCCATCTGTCAAAACCCTTAGAATAATTTTATCTAGATCAAATAAATGTGTCCAGAATTGCTCAGACATGAACCTTCTCATCAAGTTCCCAAGCGTGTTCGTGGCTTCAATAAACGTTTTCAGCGAACACGAAGAAAGATGTCAGCAATATAATTTGAACAGAAGTTTTAAGACATATGCTATTGTCAATAATGTCGGTTTGTCGGTGGTCATAGGCCTCTCAGACACCAATCAATGCGGCTGTGATGCAGGTTATCAGGACATCAACCACGTTGTCTGGTATTGCCTCGATTTCGAAATGGCCAGATCTGATCTTTGCGCATCCCTACGGGCCCGAGAAGGGAAACTAGAGAAGGAATATATCAGAGGTGTGCCGGGTAAGCTGGACTTGGACTTTATGGTGCTAATTTACAAGTTTTGAAACAAATAAATGTATTTGTGTAATCTCCCCTTAGCTGTCGTTTTAACATGTCCACCTCTTCCCTCTCCCGTAATTACGTTACGATTGTCTCGTTACATTTTAACGTAATGCCACATCAACAGCAGCAATACCGCATCACCAACGTTAAAATCCCTACTTCCCCATTCCTTCCCGAATCATTGTAAACCCTAAACTCGACCTAGCCGCGAGTTTTTCGGCTTTCCAAAACTAATTATTATCAATGTAAAAATGAAAAAGAACTCGGCTTCGCTATGCCTATGGCACTTGAGCCTCATAAATAAACAATTTAGTTTAAAAAAAAAAGCCACGTCACTGCAGGTGACTCTTCTCACTTCACCAAGTGACAAACGTCACTTCGACTCTCGGAATAACCCTGATTGTGTTCGCGTCTGGCAATCGAATCTTCCAACATGCATGTACAATTTGACGATGTCCCGGCCGCAGTTAACATATTGTGCGGCTAATATTTTAACATTTGTCTGTACCCAGGATACACCACAATTATTAGCGGCCCCTGGATCCGCACTATGACAGCAACGGACTTCCTAGCCCTGTTTTGGATTGTTCCCGATGCTGTTTTAACACAATTTTCCCACCTGCTATCAAAACGCAGACCAATTACTGTTCTTGCCGAAACGTGGCTGGATGCTATGCAGTTTTTTTTTAAAATTGGAATGTGGTCGGCATGATCAGAATGCAAACAATGAAGTACTGCAGGTCAGATGAAGTTCCCTTTATTTGAAAGGGAGTTCCGCCACAAGTTAGAAAGGGAATTTCTATAGACAAATAGTAGCGATTTAAATGCTGTGTCCTCTCTTTTTAAGTGTTTTCTGAAACCAAACAGTAATCTGCTGCAATAACTTCGGGTCATAATCGACTGAGTATTAACAAGTACGATTTGGAAACCAAAACAAAAGCAATTATCTTAGCAATATTGTGTAATCGATGATTTGGAAACTTGTATTTAAAGTTTTGTGATGATACTAACAATAATATCAATAACTGTGCGATGACTAACACTTTCACGTGCTATCATGACGAAAAAATCGATGAGAATCTGTTGAAAATCCCTCCCATAGTTTTCTCGTCCGGTGAGGTTGTCAAACGCATTTCGGTTAAAATCATAGGTCATTTTTCATCGAAAATGACATCTGCCAGCCCTGGTCATAACCATCTTGGACAAATCATCAGTTTTAAATGGTTTCTGCATTCTTCCATTCGAATTTCAAAATTGGAACATTTTTAGAGATTTCCTTTTGAAGCTACGAGAAATTTAAGAAACAATGTTCCAAGTTGAATAGGTAAATAGTTACAAGGGTAACGACTTACAACATACTTCTAAATACGGCAAACCCCAACCACCCTTCCTATGCATTCAAAACAAGCAATATGTATACCTTTCTTAATCAACTTACCTCTTTTTAAATGCAGCAACTCGACGCAGTCGGAAACTGACCAGTTCCTCCTTCCCGCGTGCGGACATCGACTCGAACTTTTCGCATGCCTGCGTTTGCGCCGTCTCCGCCTAGGATCGATCGTCAATCGAACACGAAAAAAAAAATCCAATCAATTTTCAATTACAAAATATATCCAAACAACGCTAAGGAGGCTAGATGCTAATAATTAAAAAGTGCTACGAGAGAAACAAAACAAAAAACAACAAAAGGTATTTCTAGCGACTGATATAACCGCAAGCTACAACTTAACGTAAATATTCAAACGCGAATGTTATGATGAAGAGGAAATTTGTATCCAGTACCTCTTGCACCTCCAATGGCTTCAGACATGGACATGGGCGAATACAAAAAAAAAGAACGGATCGATAAAGACAAATTCAATTGTTGTGGCAACGACGAAAACGACGACGATGATTTGGTGCTATTATTATTGACACACGGACATTCCGAACTTAAAACTCAGAGCAGCTCGTGATGGATGGCGAGACAAATTAGAAAAACACAAATCACTTACCGCATGGACGTCCTTGTTCTTGGCGCGGGCCTTTTCGAGATTCCTATTGGCGGCTTCATACGCAGCCAGACAACGAAGCCGTCGAATCAGCAAGGCCTTGGCCGCATTGCTATCGCGCTGATAGTACCGCAGCGTATCGCCCAGTTTCAGATCCTGATCGCTTGCCACGCGACCCTCCATGTTCTGAAAAAAGGAACGTGATAAAAATACCTCCCCAAACACACAACCACCAATATGTGAGCCTACTCTTATCTTCTCAAAGATATCGGCCGACTTGGCAAGAAACCGTTCCATGGCCCCGTGGTCCGCGGTCGAGAGGGACATCAATGCCGTTGAGATTCTGATATGCGAATCGGCCACCTCCTTGTGCTTGTGGGTCATCTTCTCCGTCCTGGTGGCCGCTTCCTTCAGGTGTGCATGATATTCACCCAAAAATTGGAGCTCGTGTTCGAAGAAATCGTTGACATCCTTCACAGTCGCTCCCAGGTAGATCTCGTCCGTCGTCTTCCCTATGCTGCGCATTAGCCCACCGAAAACGTCAATCTTTTTCTTGAGCTTTGCGCACAGGTCCTGGTCAAACTCTAGGAACACTTTCAGATGGGCATCGTTTCGAAACACCGGATGAGTAGCCAACCGCGTCAGGAACACCTCGTGCATTGCCACCGTCTTCTTGAAGGTGGCCAAATATTCCGCTTCCAGTTCCTGTTTCATTTTCTTAAACTCTTCCTTAGTCATGTTTCCTTCACCTTCGCCTAGTCGTTGCAGCTTCTCCCGAGAGGCGTCGAAATCCGGCTTCGGGGGACACGGTGGAATGATATAACCGGCATATTCTTCATTTTCCTCGAACCGGTCATGCAGCCACACAAACTCCTCATGCTGCCGAACCACTAGAAAATCCGACTTGGCGAAACCGGGCAGATTGGTTCGCGTATGGACGGTAAATTTGACACGTTCCTTCTCGCTCAACGCATCGGAAATGTCCACCTAAAATCACATGCCATCACAAATTTCTAATCAAATCACTTCCCACTAATTGAATGACTCACCATCAACGAGTTTGGTGGGAGTGCCGCGGCATCTGGTTTATTATTGTTGCCCTGCTGGGACTGTTGCATCGTTTGTTCCGTGGGACCATTCTTTTGCGTCGACATCAACCCGTCTGGCCCATCGAGTGGACTTCCGGCCAGCGGAGTTCCGTTTCCATTTTCTTCGATCGTACCGTCCTACAAATCGATTTCGGCTCTTATCAGTACCGAGTGTGTTTCCCTTTGTGTATTTTTTTTATCAATAAATTACTCACCATCATCTTGCTGCAGTTTTATGCTGAGCTCCTCGTACGGATCTGAATCGCAAAAAAAATCGCCCCTCCACTAAAGCAGCACAAATCTTTGCGGCCCCTTCTTCTGCTAGCTTATGTTCTATGTTAAACGCGTTAACTGATATCAATCAGTGGAAAAAACAGCCAAAACAGAATAACTTTGGGGACGAAAAAATCGCCTTCGTCAGCAGAAATCCGTCACTGCTTGGTAGAATGTATCGAAGAGAAATGCACCACTCCACTCAACATGAACTGAGGCTGCTGCTGGCTTTCGCTGTATCACTTTTTGATTAGTGGGTGCTTCTTTTCCTTGTTTTTTTCTTTCGTTGTTTTGGTATTTGTGTGGATGACGGTTCTCGTCATCAGCGGAGGCATGTGGATCGCGTTAGTGTCAAATAAGGGGTGGAAACCTAGGACAACATGTCAGAAGGGGATTACTCGATATGTAAGGATATTACTGAACGGTAATAAACGGATATGAACAGTTTCAAGAAAACTAATTCCAACTGCTGATAGAGAAATGCGTCGGTCAAGCTGCATAGATTTCTTCGTAAAGATGTGCTTTCTTCTCATTTGAATGGTTAGATATGTTATTTTCCATGACTGTCGATGTAAGCTACTGGAATACTCTCTGGATATAACAAGACTCGTTGAAAGCATTATCAATTATTTGAGTTCACGGTAGGTATTAAACAGCCTGTTTTAGCGGAATAACTGCTGGAGGATATCTTAAAGTTTAAGTGATCCCACCGTTTATGAATGAGTTGGTGCATTGGATGAAAGTACAAGAAATTGTACTTAATGTGATTAATAAAGTAGTTTCTAAATGTTCATGATTTAATTATGGTAATGAAATTTCTTAAATTGTACTGAACGTATTACAAAATACTGATAATTTAATAATGGTACTGAAAATGTAATAGATATGACTTAAATTACAGTCTCCACTTATAGATTAAAAACATACGCTAACCGGTCTTATGGTATATTCTTGTGCAGCAAGCGCAGCTCGTTGGGGTATCATCATTTTTACCTACCAATGGGTATGTTACATAACCGTTCACTACAGCTTATATTACCTGATAGACTAACTTCATCATTATCTATACATCTAGTTTTCACTGGAGCGTAGGCTTTGGAATCAAGATCCTTCTCACCTAATATAGGTTGTAATGTAAATGGGTTTTACTTTGTTTAAAATTTTACCCAAAACTAGTTATTTAACCTAACGGTAAAACATGATTACCTACATCCCACTTCGCGCTTCCCACACTTAATTGCTCCGCTGGGTACTTTTTTCTTAGCGTGCATGGATGATGATCACACTCCTCTTCCTAGGACCTGTTCATAAACCACGTAGACTCATTTTTGAAAATCGCAGACCCCCCCCCTCCACTCTCGTAGACTTTTCGCAATACATTTTTTTGAAATTTTGTATAGAGCGTAGACTTTGGTATCCCTCCCCCCTCTCCCCTAGAAAATCTACGTGGTGTATGAATAGCCCCCTACGTGCTATGTTATTTTCTGCATCTTTGACAATTTGATGTGCAGCGACATTTGGCCTTAAGCATAATGGAAACCAGTGTGTCTTGAACAGTCACCCGGTAATTGGTCGCCCAATAATAAAATTAATTAATTAATAAAAATAATCATACAATTACAATACAATAATATAAAATAACATTAAAATCTATTTCCGACCATTAATCTTATTGTTCATGAATCAGATAAATCAGAAAAATGTATATCTTCATTACAATAGATATACAATTCACTCCATATGCTTGGATTTTCAACAATTGTGAAACAATACAATTAATTCAAATTTGTTCAGAAGATAATGATTGTTTACATAACAACTTCCCTTTTCTATTGCCCATGTCTCAGTTTACAGTTAATTCTATTGTCGTAACAATAACTCTTATTTTCGTCTTATTGTTGTGAACAATAATATTAATTGTACATACTATAGATTTCATTGTATAGTTACAATACATTCAATTGTAAATCTATGAGATTTTTTTATTCGGGCGTACCTTTCTAATTGACACCGTGACAATTACGTACACGCTTAAAACGTCCCTCTTTCATTTGTATAACTGTCTCTTTTTTCTCACGGAAAAGTCATTAAAGTTTTGTAAGAAAGTGGATCAACTCTTTTATGAAAATTGAGTAACATTTCCGTGTGAGAAGAAAATAAAGGAAAACAATTATTATCAGTCACTGAGTAGAATAAAACGGGAGGTATTTTAAAAATCTTCATCTGACAAAAAAAAATGGTTCGGGCTTAGGGGCATCTTTAATCGTGGTTTGGATTTATTTTTTAGACCGAAGGCAAAAGCATCTATTTTGCATTAATTTAATATGTTTATTATGGATTCAGTTGAAAACCGAATTTATCGACTAGCGACAATCGATTTTACTCTCGTTCTGTGCGTTATACCTGATGTCGGGAAATAGTGCGCTGTATGATGGTAACTGATGCGCTATACAACGCGCTACTTTCGACATTAGATACGCCGTATGGATCGATTATCGCTAGTCGATAAATTCGATTTTTAACTGAAACGATAGTATATATTTCAATCTATTCTTGCTGCAATTTGGAACAAGAAAAACAAGTTCCAAAACACTACACGTAACTTGATAATACCAATTAGTGAGTAAAATTTCAGTTTTTACTACATCAAACTCAACTTTATTTGGTTTATATTCATGAGCTCCGAGGTATATTTATGAGCCGAAAAGTGGCCATGTTTGGTGCGGGTGTTGCTCGCATCGGATGCTGATATTACCTCAAGTTGCTCCCGGTGCTAGCAAATTGCCTATTCGTTTCATTTCTGAATAACGAAATGGTTCTCTTTATGAGCATTCTGGGGGAAACAGATGACATCTTCAAGAAAGGATTAATTCGTATTTCTCGGAGGAAAGGTATTTGATTTTCCCAATCGTTTTTAAATAAAATATTATTCACGTTGTCGAAATGGCAGACATTCGGCCATTGCACTTCCAAAAGGTCCTCGAGCTTATCTGCGCAGATCTTGCACTAGTTCGATTCGAATTGCCTCCACATGCTCGTTTGTGTGCCATTGTAGCATTCGTTCCAGATGCTGATTTTACAATACTTTCGTCATTGCCAAAGTCTTCGAAATGTTGCATGTCGGTTCGTCAGTCAGTTGGAGATTCAACGGCAGCTTCAACGCAAAATGAGCCGTTCGATCGCCTTCTAACAATGTGGCTGCAATCCCTGAAGAGGCAATCGCCAGCGCAAAATCTGATCATGAGTGAACCGAAGCAAATAGTAATGAAATAAGGTTCTTTTTAGCCAGTTCCGCCAGGTGCATCGATGAAGAAAATGCCTCCAGTTCGGTCGTCGATCGCTTTCATCAAAGTTTCGTAAACGTCCTCTTTCTGAGGAGTCAACAACGGTATGTTTGTTCGAACCACCTGATTAAAAGTGTCTTGATCGCATTCTCGTTCATGCTCCAGCTCTTGATTGAATGCATTGTGTATTGCACGATTTGGAGTTGGGATGCCCAATTCAGAGAACAAACTGCCGCACATGAGCAAACAACATGTATTCGATCAAAATCAGCGCCTCGTTGCGCATCTCATTGTTAATTTCTAGCTCGTAATTTACGGTGGTTGTGCGAACTCGATCTGAAATATCATCAACCACGCCATCCTTGTATTTGTTCCTCAATTCGACTACATTTGATGGAAAAACTGTCGAGATGATGATCGCCAACAGGGTACGCATTTGATTCGCAGCTGCAGTAACGTGGCATAGGAAAGTTTTGAATCCCAATGAGTGTCGTTTTCTAGCAATTGCACCCACTGAGAGGCCTCTCGATATGTCGCACATAGTAAACGAAACTGGACCACATATATTAGCTAAAAACTAAACAATAAGGACACTTGTGAAATTGCGCAATGTCAGGTGGGCTATTAACGTCATCTACGATCCATGTCAAGTATAACTCGATCAAAACGAAATAATACCAACAATCAATATGCAACTAGCGATTTGAAATTGGATCACTGTTGTAGAACCCCTTGGTCCGGATTCACCTTGAAGTCAGCACCTTGCTGTACATATTTGCGCCTTTGTTTTGATTTGCTGTGTTATTTTGACAGAATATTTGAGAGTGTGTTCGTGTGAGTTCATTATTAGGGCGCATTATTAAGCTGGACCGAGCTTGGGACCGATGTGCTAAATCGTTTTGTATGGGACCTACTGGTCTTAGAGTTAGTCTATGATAATACCATACATCATGTATTGAACATCTATCTTTTTTGAAGTTTTCGTTTTTCCCATAAATCGGTCCAACTTTCTCTGTTAATAAATGTTTCTTGGGCGCAGGCGAACAGAACAAAAAATGGCAACTTTAATCGGACGATATTTGATAGATAAAAATGAAAGATGAACCCCAAAGTACGGTAAAGCAGGGATATTCAGGAGTTCGGTACACGAAAACTGAGAAAACTCGGTAAACTGAACCAACACTTCGAAAATTCAACAGTATTCGGTAATTTTTACCGAACTTTCAACAGCTGAATAGTTCGGTAATCCAATTTAACGGATTTCGGTAAAATTTGACAAGTTCCGGTAATTTTACCGTTCAGCTGTTGAAGTTCGGTAAAACCGAATACTGTAAAATGTTCTAAGTGTGGATCATTCGCTAAATATTCTTAAACGTCAAACACTTCTCTCGAGGCAATTCCGACGGCTATGTCTATCGAAACATTCGGTTATTTTAGCTGACTGAAGAGACCTGAAAAATCGTTAGCTCATTTTATCTCGCATGTGCACGTCGAATGTGTTTTTGTGAAAATTCTCCCCCTTGTCACGTTTTTTGAACGGACCTTCAATTTTTTTGGTATGGATCGTCACATTTTCCCAATCCCTCCTAACCTACCTAACATAATTACTGGTTATCAGCTTCCCTAACTGACAATACATTGGTACGTTATTACTATGCAAATTCGAAACCTATGGAAAAACTGACAAATTCACGTAAACGCATCCGCACCGTATCAATTGTGGGCCAGCCAAAAAAACGAATTCCGTTACTGCAACAACAGAAGTCGGATGGTTTTATGGTTCGGTAATATTAGAGTAAACCGATGTTCGTTTGTTGCTGATTGGATTTATTTTTGTCAACCGAATTTTTCAGTAAATTTGACAGATTGCTAGAAACACAGTCCACATGTTCAAGAACTAAATAACAAAATATCAAAACAAACCTTAAAAAATTATTATCATCCATTTATAATGCAACGAGCTTCCGAAAAAAGCAGCCATTATCAAAAACCAGTCCTGCTTTTAGATAACTTTCAGCCAACCCAGCAAATCTAAATTTTAAACACCCTTCCAAAGTGAACTAACTTCATTCCCGCATCCGTAAATGTCAAAGCGCGTTCGTTTCACTCGTCGCATCGCTGAGAACCAAAACAAAACAGGCATTTTTTTTCATTCTTCAAGGAAACGCGAACCCCACTAGGTAGCTTTCGTTTGGTCGTTTTCTCCGCAAGTATTCTCACAGGATCGCGGACAGCACGAGCGTCAGGAGAAAGACCTAATGCCCAAGCACGCAGTGGCATTGGACAACAGCAGTAGTGAAGAAATGCGTACAGATAAAGCAGCGGCAGCAGTCATCACCGGAGGCGGCGGCGGAACGGCCAACATGGAACAGCAGCTGCCAACAACGGATTCAATGGTACTGATCGATGTGGACGGCTACCGAAGGATAATGAAGAGCTTCATGGATATGGTGAGTGGTGAATTGATTTTGTAGTCGGTTTGTGATGTGGTTTATTCTCTTTCGCAGCGTCGGTACCAAACGGCGTTATTTTGGGCGGAGAAGGTGACCGTTCTGAGCAATAACGACCCACGGGACGTGTATTGGCTGGCCCAGTGCGTGTTTATGTTGCGCGAGTACCATCGAGCGGCCTACATCATCCGTAGCCGTGGTTTGGATAAGCGCAATCTTCTGTGTCACTATTTGTAGGCGGAATGTCTTACGGAAGCGAAGGAGTACCAGGAAGCGTTGGACATTTTGAATTCGGTTGATTGCGAAGTGCTGGCTAAGAACATGAGCACAGGAAGGAAGGATGAATCCACGGTGGGAGACGATCCCGTGTTCGATGAACCGAATAAGAGTGATGTTCTGGCGTCGATCTACTTTCTGAAGGGGAAAATTCTGGAAGCAATGGACAATCGGATATTGGCGATGGATTGTTACGTACAAGCGTTGCACAAGTCGGTGTATTGTTCGGAAGCGCTGGATGCACTAGTTCAGCACGAGATGCTGATGGCATGGGAGGAGAAAGAGCTCATGCAGCACATTCCTATGGAGCAGCAGTGTTCGGAGGCCGAAAGGCGAATCCTGAAGCGACTGTACGAAAGTAAGCTTAAAAAGTATTACGAATCGATTGCCCCGCAAACCAATATCGAACAAACACCGATTGGGACGATCAGTACCGACTTGCTGCACGAGCTGACGGAGAAGCTGAAGAACAGTAAGAATATAGAGAGTAATAAGACAGCTTCGTCGCTTCCGAAGAACTTTACCACACCGCTGCCGAATAAGATCATGTCGCCGGCGAACAAAATTTTGGACGAGATCAAGAATACACCGTCCTATTTGATACAGTCGTCGCTGTCGAAGGTCACGTCCTTTCAAGGATCCGGCAGTGGAGGCGGCGGAGGAGGTGTTTGTGGTGGGAGCGCTTCCAGACAGGAAACGCCCTACCGGATCAATCGGCCAATCAGTATGCAAAGCCCGTCGGCAATCAACGTTCAAAATTGTTGCGATCGATTGGACAATTGCGTGGATTTAGTCGTGTCAAAAGCTGAAAAATATTTCTACAATTGTGACTACAAAAAGTGCATGAAGATTATCGATGAGTAAGTATTTTAATACTACATTTACTGCTAAATAAGTTATGGCAACTGGAAGATGTTTCTTCAGAGTTCTCTTATCAGTATTCGAGTCTCGTCCAGACAGGTATCGCCCATGTAGAAGAATCCCTTGTATGGGTGGATCTTCTTGTCACATATGGCTGTCGGTTTCACCGTCCTTCTGGGTCCCGATCTGGAAGTTTACATTTGTCCATTGAATAACCCAATCAAATCATTACTTCCGGTAACTTACGGTAAATCCTCGCAATCACTGAACCACCAGCCACTGCGCAGTTGTTGGGCGCATTCCTTCCCGGTCTCATCGTTGTTGCTATCCGGCGTCGAAAATTTTGCCTTGTTGCTATATTCCATCGTGTGTCCAGCGCTCCCGAAAACGTAACTTCCCAGCTCCAGAGGGTATCCGTCCTCTTCGCTTCCAATCGAAACCGTTGCATATCGAGCTGCTTCCGTTTTCCCGTTCTTCTTACGCATCATCACTAGCAGTTCGTACTTTTCCTCCCGTTTCGTGAGCTGGTAAATCTTCTCCAGTCCCAGCCAAAACTCGCCCCTCGGGTCACCGAATCCGTCCCGGTACTGGTTCCAATCGCGATCAAAGCTCAAGTTTCCGTTCTCCTTCCGGTTCTGAATGACAATCCATCCTTGGCTTCCGATAAAACTCTCCTGATCGCAATAGACCGGATAGGGATAGATCGATTCCGACGGTTGAAACAGATACACTCCACTTGCGTCCAGGGGAACTTTTTTGCACGAATTGATAACGATCGCTTGCTGGGAACTGGTGCCGATCGGTGGAAGCGATGTCTTCGATGGAATCATCCAGTTTTGCCACAATCCGAGCGATTCGCACGTCTTGTTCAGGTTTGTGATCAGATCGCTCAGGTACTTGACTCCGTGGGCGCTTCTGATTGCCATCAGAAGGACGCACAAAGTCACGCTCGCTCGCAGGATCATTGCGGTGCTATTTCGATGGTGGGTGAGAAGATACTGAACCCGTGATACCTTTCGGGGCTTCAATAAATACTGCGCTTGAATGGGGGGGGGGGGTATTCTTCCTATGAATAACGGTAAACGGGTTGTTTGAGGGGCCCCTTCAGCGTTGCCACCGATCATCAATTAATTCTCGATGGTCGCTTATCGCGTGCCGCCACATTCAACATTACACAAGTCATCATCGTAGAAAGGCAGCATAGGAAAAAATGCGAGTCATTCTGATCACACTTTCTCTCGAACGAAGAAATGTGCGAGTCAGGATCAAGTGCGATGCTATTAGAGAATGGGAGCGAGCCAGAGACTGAACCACTTCACTTGACAGTTGTAACGAGAAAGAAGGAATTCATTTTCTAGATTGTACAAGTTATAAATCATAGCCTACTGCTCCTCGATCTTATCCGGCAAGAGCCCTAATTGCTCTCTTAAAATTCAAATTTTGCAATGCTGCAAAGGTTTAGTTAGAATGTCTGCAAGCATTTCTTCGGTGGGACAATATTTTAACAAAATTAGTTTCTTTTCCTGCAGGTCCCTAACATAGAAGTACTTTGTTTCAATGTGTTTTGAACGCTGCTCGATTCGATCACTGCTGACTAGCTTGATGCAGCTGTTGTTCAAAGTAGAACGAGACCTTTCGCCGAAATTAGTCATCTATCGTCACCCAAGGAGCTCTTGACATGCTTCGGCCAATGCCACGAATTCTTCCATCTGTGTGTACAGATAGAGCTGTTACAGCTTTGCTTTCCTATCGCTCGCAGCTGACGTTGCAACGGAATTCGGAACGATGACTTCGTTTCTTCACAAACTCCCATAAGCGCGATGGGTCCTGTTCGACGCTGACTGGATTCTGATGCGTAATTTCGTATGTGGCTAGCATTACTGTAGCTGAACGATATTTCGGCATTACGTAGAGATTCGGTCACGTTCTGACTATGTGAGACCAAAAGCGGTGTCGTACTTTCCTAAGCATGTTTCCGAGATGGCGTAGCTCGAGATCCATCGATAGGTGGTTAAGCGTTGATTTGATTTAATGATCGTCTTTTCGAGGCTCAAGATCATTGCAGACTTCATGACTTGCCATAAGAAGCACAGTTAATCGTCAATTGTTCCGATCCAAGATGGCATTCCAGTCGGTATTGACAAGTACATACTGATTTCAGCTGGCAGTAGTTCTGCGTTGAAATCAGACAAACGCTTTCGAAAGCATCATCCATCGTAACAAATTGCATTGTCGGTCATGTCATGCGATCACAGGGTTGGAAAACTGTCCACATTCATACACAGGGCAGGGATGGCTGAAAGTCGCTGGCAGGAGTGGCTCGACCGTGACGAGGGGATCTGGGGCTTCCATGTGGCTTACAGGCGTGCATCCCGGTGTTGTGACATCTGTTGAAGGCTTGCTCGAAGAAAATGAAGCGTTGACACGAGTTCGAACTGAAAATGGCTGGCATTGGGTTGCTGGAAGCGACAAACGTTACCGGGAGAAAAGAGTTCTCATTGCATGCATACTTGCCTGTTAAAACTGGTTGGAAGACCCCTTTTTTAAACTCATACACAGGGCCGGGATGGCTGCAGAACGCTGGCGGGAGTGACTCGATGGTGATGAGAGGATAAGGGGCTTCCTTGAGGCTTTCAGGCGTGCATCCCGGTGTTGAGGTGAAAACTGGCAATTGAGCTTCCAAAAAAATCATGTTGTTGCGAGCTGGAGTGGACCACTTCGGCACAGGTCCATAATTGGAGTGACGGTAGATGGAGTTTGAGGAAGTAGCGAGGGTGTTGCTTGCAAGTTCTTCATCAGCGGGTGCCGAAATTTTGAAGATTCCGTAGTCTTCAAATTCTCGAAATAGGAATCCTTCAGGCCATGTTTCGATCCAGCGCTTTAAGTTCGAGTGAACCGATCAAGACCAATATTGAAGGAGTCGAAGGAAAGCGATCCGATACTTTGCCTTTCGGCACGACTTCACCACGGTTGGATCGATGTCAATATTCAGGTTGGCTTTCGTCATCGCACATGCTGCTTCCACTGTAACCTCCGGACAAATCCTTGAAATGTACAGCCAGGACCGATGGTAATTATCACTCTCCAAATCAGAACTGATCGATATTGTCCTCCGTTTTTTTCTTGCTACCCATGCAACAGCTTTCTGAGGCGTTTCGTTTGACTCGATCACACGCGAACGTTTGATGGTCAGCGCTGATCGAGTGTAGCTGCTTGATTTCCGTGCGTAGATCAGCAATTGCAGACATAAGCGAGATGATAGAAGACTTTTCATCGGCTTGGTATGAAATCGAACGAAAATGAGAGTTTTCAAACAGCTCGGCACATCCATCGCACATTCAGAAAAGATTTTTCCTGTGTGATGTGAAGTACGATTGCAAAGCCCGTGTTACGCCTGAGCATGCGTTCATATGAAAGAAAGCTCCACAGTAATCACGGCACACGACAACATCGATTCCAGTAATTACTTCCGAGCATTTACCACAGTTTTTCGCCATTCTGATGCGCTTACACGTAGTCTTTATCAATCAGGTAAAAGCTCACAAGTGATAGAGTACAAGTCAGTGTTTCCGATAATGACAGGCAAATGTCGCTTCAGCGGAAAAACATTGGCGTGGGGAGTAGTAGGCTATTGTTATGAAGCAAACTAAACAAAACACAAGTTACTCGCGAAGATGATGAAAACAACACACAGGAACGTCCCACAAATGGTCAAACGCACAAAATCACTTAGCAGTTTGTTAACGGGACACGGGAGAGCGAAAAATTGGTTTGTTGTTTTCAGTAACACATAAAAAACTAATATCACGACCGAATATACCATATAAATGCACGAAAAAACGACCACACACGAACTATGTATAAGCTCCTTCACAGCAAGCAAACTGTGTTCGTTCCTGGAATATCCTTCCGCGCTACATGTAAACGGGTCTTAACTTTCCATCAAGGTTTGCGTTCTTGGCATCCACGTGCTTCACTAGCATGCGACAAAGAGAACGCAAGGTAACCAGCAGGAGCGAAAACCTCGTCAAAGTCTGTACTAAACTTCTGCGTAAATCCTTGTGCCACCAGCCTGGCTTTATGGCGTACGACGTTCCCCTCCGCATCTTCCTTCGTCTTGAAGAGCCACTTACATAAAATGGCTTTGCGATTTGGCGGCAACTCGACCAGTACCGTTTCCGATGAGAGATTGGTACTCTTCGTGCATTACTGCTCTCCACAGGTCGCTATGTTGACCATTCATTGCCTCGGATGGGCTACGTGGATCACTAGTACGCTTCGTTCCATTGGTGACGACAAGTCCCTGCTGCAAGCGGCTTGTCGGTGACTCGGTCGGATATGAAGATGTGCGCGACGGGAGCGATGGAGTTGTCACGTTGTCATTAAGAACAGCATCCATGGTATCATCATACTCGTCATTAGGATTGTCTTCATCGATAGGTACGGCTTCAGCTTGCTCGGTGCCACCTTGCACGCTGGGTGTCGTCTCGAAGGGGATCGGTTCCCACAGAAATTCACCAGTAAGGTCCATCTGGATGATCTTTCGTTTCACCGATTACTCGACATTACTAGAGAGTTCCGTTGCTCGAATGAAGCTTACATCACGACGCTTGATTATTTGCTTTGCTTTTGGATACCACAGTCGGTGGTGTCTTTGGTGTCTTCGTCTAACCCAGTGAGAATGCATTCGTGTGCCTTTGCATCCCAGTTTTTACGTTTCTGCTTCGGTATGTGGGCCATCACAGACGACCCAAAACACGGACTGTAGCACTTGTTAATTCAACTTGCCAGTTCATCTTTCAGCCGTGCTGCTTGAAAGTCCCTTCGTGGGAGAACGTGTCTAACCGAATATACCGCCAGTTGCAGTTGCATTTGCCCGAAAGTCCTTCGGTTGTCGTGCATCGATGACAGCATGCACTGATACATCGCTCCACCGAGGGTGCGGTCGACCTCGCATCGGTCCGCAGTTATGCTCTGAGCGTACTAGTTCACCAGAAGCTCGTGGTCTGACCGGACATCGCCGAAAGACAAACGCAGATAGCTCACCCATGCGCAGCTTGTTAGCGAATTGTTATCCATTATCGACCGTAGCGAATCAGCCCGACTCTAGCCTTTTAGACTGGTCTTTGCCATGAAATACACACGGATCCTTCGGTCCGCTCTGAACGAACCATCAGTGCCCGACAGACATTGCGGTAGGCAAACGAGTTAGCTACCCATTGCGCATTGTGCCATCCTTACGTTGCTGAAATCAATGCCCGACATCCGCTTCCGAGGCTGCAGGCTGTTCAATCGAGTGACGTTCTTCATGCCATAGATCAGCAGAGGCCGTTCTCACCGTGACACCCTCTGTGCTAAACGTTACATGACCTCGTTGAACGATTTGATTCACGGAAAGCAAGTTAGTTGACAGCTCCGCAATCACGCGCAACTTCGTGTACTCAGTGGAGGTCTTCGGGACAGCACTTGCCTCAACTTCATGCTTTCAACCACCTTCATCGCAACCTCTGTTGGCAGCAACGACGGTCCCACCGTGACGCTGAACGTTTTCCAACAACTTCTCCGTTTTCGCAAAATGATTTGACGCACCGGAATCGAAAGTACCAGCTGCCATCGTCCCTCGGCGATCGTTGACAGTACCGTGCATCACGCGTTAGCTTTTTTAGACTCCTTCTGAGGACACTCCTTGGCAATGTGACCGTACTTCTGTCAACGTCGACCTTTGGGGCCTTTTACTTGAGGAGCTGCACCACCTCACGATGCTGACGACACAAACATTTCCTGCAGCAGCTTTGTCTTGACGACATCGCCGTTAATCGCGGTTCCGGAATTTTCCAGTGCCATTATCCACTCGCCGACAATCCACTCGTTGCTGATATCAAACCCGATCCCACGCAACTGATGGGCGGTTGCTATGATCGTGTTGACGTACGTTTCCATGGATCCGCTGGTTGCTAACGGACGCCGTTATTAATTTTTGCAGCGAATCAACTTTGCGGGCGAGTCCCGTATCTTCCGTATGCTGGTTCTAGCTTCGACCATGTCTCCTCTGGCGGTTTTTGCGTCTCTGCTCATGCACGTAATTTACCGGATCAAGCAAGAGAATAATTTTCCCTGGGCTCTTCTGTCCTTGAGTGCGTCAACGGCAGGATCTGTTCCATCATTCTCTCAGCTTAGGTATTCACAGGCTTCAAAACAGGTGTGCCAATTCTTCTCGACCCACTAGAAGCCCAATGAGATGGCAGACTCGTTGAATTGTTACCAGCTGCGGACGCCCCGTTGCCAACAGCAGCTAGGCATCGCCGGACAATTTTTCGCGACAACTTACTTTGGAAAAAATGGCAAAGCGCCGAGCCCATAACCTATTAGAGAATGGGAGCGAGCCAGAGACTGAAGGAATTTATTTTCTAGATTGTACAAGTTATAAATCTCAGCCTACTGCTGGTAATGATCGCCTATTCTAACAGATGCAAGCCCTTTGGAATGTAACCATACGAAATAAGATTTAAAAACCATTGTACAATTGATCGTTTCGGAATCATTGAAATGTTGCCATCTCACAATCTAGTCATTAATTTGTTTGAAATTCCATCTCTTCCAGAATTTCTCAAGCGCGACCCGTACGACAAACGGAGCCTTACCGTCCAGATCGGCTGCCTGATGGAGCTCAAAGACTTCAACAAGCTGTTCTACGTGGCCCACAAGCTGGTCGACTTCTATCCGGATGATGCGATTTCCGGTACGCGGTCGGGTGCTACTACGATCTGATAGGAAGAGTGATCCTGCCCGGCGGTACCTTTCCAAGGCAACGACGCTGGATCGTCTGTATGGACCGGCATGGCTGGCCTACGGTCATTCCTTTGCCAAGGACGAACGAACACGACTGCGAGCGATGGCGGCATACTTCAAGGCGACCCAGCTGATGCGAGGCTGCCATCTACCACTGCTCTACATCGGAGTAAGTGCGGTCTAACCAAGAATCTGGAAATGGCGGAAAAGTTCTTCTATCAAGCCGATGTCCATAGCTCCGTTGGATGTCTACGTCCTTCACGAGCTGGGGGTAATTAAGTTCGAGTACGAGCTGTATGAAAGTGCGGAGGAAGTATTCCGAACCACGCTGGATATGGTTCAGAGTATGGCGAAGGCGAATCGAGAACCGATGTCCATACGATGGGAACCTTTGCTAAACAATCTGGGTCACTGCTGCCGGAAGAATAAGAAGTACGAAGAAGCATTGGAGTTCCATCGGAGAGCGCTGTTCCTGAAACCGTTGAGTGCCTTCTACCCACACGGCAATCAGGTCTGGTGCAGGCGTTGATGGGTAGTCTGGACGAGGCAGTTGAAACCTTCCACAAAAGCCTATCGCTGAGAAGGGATGACGCCTTCACGACAACAACTCTCAAATACGTCATTGAAGATCTGGCCGAGGAGACTCCACTGCCGTTCTACGGTGAAGCCGATGAAGGTGAGCTTGAAGACAAGGAGGACGGGGACGATACCAGAGACGACGAAATGTGTGGAAGACGGAGCGAAACCGGCGGCAACACCCGGTGCGGATGGTGTGCCTCCTCGGTTAAAGCTCAAGTTCGATGAGTACGATTCGAATGCATCGCCGGTTAGCGATACCAGTGTGGATGATATGAGTATGGATTTGTAATTGAGTGATTCCTGCGAATATGTTACAGTGCATACATAAGATTTAGCAATTAAGCTGGATTTGCTTTTGAGTTAATATATTTAATACGATGAAAGAAAGTCGTTAGTCGTTAATGTCACATTATCACACAGCTGGTCCGGCCCTTCGTAGGCTTTGAAAATCTTCTCCACTGACCAGATGTACGCCGCAGTACGCAAATCCAAACACAGTTTGTGCTGATTAGCTATGGTCATAATACCGTGGCCAGCCGTTTCCAGCACGAACTTCAATCCGGAAGCCACAACGTCCGCCTCACTCGCGCTGTCCAGATAGTGTTTCAACGCTTCCGTCGGTTGAAGATTGACGCAAACTCCCGCTTCCTTGAGCGATTCCTGAACCGATTTGAGCACTTCCTTCAGATTCTGCGACTCCCGGCGGAACGACAACTTCCCGAACGAAATGTGATTGATGTTCTTCAGGTATTCGAAGTAAGAAGCCGTGACGCCCCCGGCATTGCAGTACAAATCCGGGATGACGAGAATTTTGCGACTTTGGAGAATCTTATCTGCAGCCGGGGTTGTCGGCCCATTCGCTCCTTCAGCGATGATTTTAGCTTGAATTTTACCAGCGTTGTCCGAATTGATCGACTTCTCAACCGCTGCCGGAATCAAAATATCACATGGATGCAACAGCAAGTCTTCCTTCGTTTCCTTTTCTGCCCCAGGGAATCCTTTTGACCGTTCTTCGTTCAGTCAAAGCTGGTAGCCAGCAAGCTCATGCACATCAATACCGTCCTGGTTTAGCAACGAAACGTCCCTTTCCTTGATTCCAATCACCTTACATCCAGCTTGCTTGAAGAAGTGCCCTGCGTACATTCCAACGTTTCCGTACCCTTGGATAATCACCGTCTTGCCTTCCATTCCGGGCTCCAAATCAATCGCATTCATCCAATCCTTCTCCTCACGAAACAGTTGGTCGCAATGAACACTCCTCTCCCGGTCGCTTCCGTCTTTCGACCCTCGGATGCCACCCTGATGCAGCGGCTTTCCGGTCACCGTAGCGCAGACGGCATTGATGTCTGTGGCCGGTTGGGTCTTACTATACTGATCCGCCATCCAGGACATCTCCCTATCGCTCGTTCCCATATCCGGTGCCGGAACATCAATCCCCGGTCCGATAAAGTTCTTCTTGGCCAACTCGGCCGCATATCGCCCCGCAATGCCCTGTAACTCTGCCGCGAGAAGCTGGTCGTCCATCTTGATGCCGCCTTGGCACCACCGAACGGCACATGACGCAAGCGCACTTGAAAGTCATTAGCGCCGACAGAGCCTTCACCTGTCCCGAGTCACATCCATCGAGTACCGGATTCCTCCCTTGACCGGCAGCCGGTAACGCACTGCGGGACCGGTATCCGGTCAATATCTCATACCGTCCATCATCACGCATTACCGGAAACGAACTCGAGTTGCATTGGCCGCCCCTTCCACCAGTTGGATTATGGTTTGATGCGCTTCTGCGGTTGTCCTCGCTCAGCCGGGGTACTTCTTCAGGTATTCGATCAGGCGAGGTTCCAGCTTGACGCACGCTCAGGGAAGAAGTACTGGATCATTTTGAAAATTTCGGATCCTTTTCCTTGGCGATCTGTTCCAGTTGCTTCGGGATGGTGTGCTGGGTACTGGCGAGAAGGAATCTGACGAAGAAATCCAGCGGAACGGGTTTTGGCTGGTAAGTAACTACATTTGAGGAAAAAGGTGCTTTTTTTATTCTTTGCTGACTTTTGTAGGTTGTTTTTCGTATGACTTTGATGGCTTGATAA